>JAFVLL020010131.1:0-52469 GCA_021397915.2 Tor tambroides
AAATAACCCCCCCCCCCCCCACACACAAAGCAGGAGACATAGAAGGGACGATACAAGCCAAAACAAGAACAAAGCACCCCCCCAACAAGCAGATCTATCGCCAAGACAAAGTAGTGGGGCTGTTTTCATAGTAACAGAGTTCAATAGCACATTCATGTAATGCCAGCAGGCTTACCCCCTGACTGTTCATCCACCATTTAAAGAGCCTCATACTGAGCAGGTCAAATGAAACTCCTGAGGATGCTGTGCCATATGCCATAATACCTAATAGTATGTGACATAAAACCACTTGGATCATCTGCCCTATGGGGAATGCCCTCTGCCCTAGAGGGACAGACAAAGATCTTTTGTATCAAGAACTGAAAGAGTCCTTTCGCAACCCGAGAGGAACCTCGTGGTCGCGATGTATGGAGCAGTATATCCACCGGAAAAGGACAATTTACTGATACCCTCAGGCCTGCAAACACAGGAAATCATACAACGTGACCATCCCATGACTCGCTTCCTGCTCTTCTGCGTTTTCAACTCTTTTCTTTTACAAACAAAAGGGCACAGAACCTTGCATGACGATTTTAAAAGAAACATTTAAAATCATTTAGAGTATCAGAGCAAAATTATCCACAGATAATGTGCCTTATGTCTTTTATATGATTGATATGTTATTGTAACCAATGAAGTCTAATCAATGTTGTATAACCTTTTGTTTTAGCAGAGAAAGCTATTAACATGCGTATGAACTATCTGATGTTTAGTGTTGCATGGAAGCTTGTTTTATTAGCAATAACTTGGTGTGAATGAAAGAAATGATATTCGGTATCATTCTCGTCTGATAACACTTTATAGAAGTTTTTAGCAGAACTTGCATTCCCCACGTGGAAGATTAAATATTAGGTTGTGTCCAAAGAGGAACAGTGCGGGCATGGTTAAAGTCCTGCAGGGACAATCTGATTGGGACAATCGCCCGTAGGATGGACCAAATCGGGCCGCTTAAAACTACGTGACACACAGCCTCCGCTGGCTTGCTCTCTCAATCTTTGGCTCTTTCGCCTTCGTTTGATCGCGTTCCAACTTGTGCTCACTCGCCACACCACCCTGCGATTGTACCACCCAGAACCCAAACTCTTCGTGAAACTTCGTGACTGCCAGGAATCTTCAGAGCTTAGTCTTTGCGAACAGACTTCCTAAGAACACTGAGCCCGTCACTCTCAAGGAACCAGGCAACAGCCAATCACCAGAGGGCTTCCCTAGAAAGACGTCACCCAACGACGCTCAGCAGCCAATCAGCAGCCCCGGGATTCCCTGACCTCAGCCAGCAGGAAAACAAAAGATCAGCTGTCAACTTGAACGCAAGTAATAAGCAAATCACCATCTTTTGCTGAACTGGGCAAATTGATCTTAAAACTGTGACGATAAGCTAAGAATCTCTGCTTTATGAGTTTTCTCAGGGTGAATTCAAAGATCTAGTCGCAGATACTAGAATTTTGGGAACTTCATGCAAACTCCGTAAATCTCATTTTCAGTATGTGTATGTGTATGTGTGTGTGTGTGTGTCTGTGCGCGCGTGTGCGTCCACTGATTTTTGTTCCATGTGTTTAGCTTAAGAATGTATTAGAGTAGCTCAAATAACGATCTGTTTCATTTATAAAGAATCCTTGTCTCGTGTTGTGTAATTTTCAAGTCTAAACATTTGCCCAGATCTTGCGTTACCTATAGCTCAGCCTAAGAAGGTATTATTAACAGTTATTGTGACCTTTGGCCAAGGGCATAATATAAATATCAAAATTGTTAAGATATACTGATTTTAACGTTCGCTGGACGAACCGTTGATAATGTATAAATTATAAATTTTGAATCAGTTTAATCAAACTCAATCGGACCAGATAATTCAGATCCGATTCCCATTTGATTCCCTAAGAAGCTACAAATAAGAGCTCAAGTTAGTAAAATTTCATGAATATATGTGAAGCCAGGGCCAATCCAAATGAAAGAACACAAAACTTGTAAGCCTGAGGAACTTTCTGTGTCTCTGGATGATCTCAATACAAAAATATGCAGATGGACCGTCATGAACAAATCTCTAGTTTGAATCTGAGACAGAATCGATTGACTCTAGTAGCTGCAGTCTTTAGCCTCTTTGTTAGTGTGCCCGCCTCCCATGCCGGAGACCCAGGTTTGAGACCCATTCGAAACAAGAACGAGGTGTGGGCTTTTATGTGGTTGCACCGCAGGTTTTGTACGGCACACATTCCCAGAATGACATCTACACACACCAGGCATGATGGCACAAGAATTACGTCTGCTAGTTCCAGCTGACTCCACCCAGATCCTTCAGGCGGTGGTTCTACACCAAATACACACACATACACATACGTTGGTCATCTCATGCAATGTTTTTTATACAGTGATGATATCTGAGAACCATCTCAAATTATGTAACAAGTCTTTGACAAGTTTTTGACATGTTTAATTATATTTGTGAGGAAATTTTCCAAAACCCAGGGAAACATACCAAAGAAACAAAAAGCTGTTTTCCGGATTTTATTATTACCTGATGGAGATCCTGTAAGAAAATCAAAAGCCTATGAGGCAAATGTGTGCAAAGGCCAGCCAAGAATTGCTCATCCATCTTGGATTGAGTCTGAGGGAGAGCTGCCTTCACAACATGAGAAACAATGACCGACAAACTCATAGGATAAAGAAGAATATGCTCCCTGGCCGCTGACCATAGCGTCAGCTATTGAAGCGTCATCAAGTAAACCAATGAAAGGAAATTCCTGTTATGAAATCTTGCAAAAATGTTGCAATACAATAATATGATTACTCATTATGTGGGAATTTCTATGATTATAATGGACTTATTTAACAAATGCAATAAACTATATGCAAAAAAATCATCCATTTTTCTTCATGTATTGTCATACATTCAGACACCAAAATCATAAAATGTGATACCTTTGTTATCAGCAGCGATAAAACCCAAAATATTCTCATGGCGTAGCATGATGGTCTGATAAATCTCAGCCTCACGAAACCAGGAACGCTCATCTCGTGAGGAGAAGATCTTCACAGCGACGTCCTCCCCCCTCCATTTGCCCCTCCACACTTCCCCAAAGCGCCCCTTCCCAATACTCTCCTGCAGGACAATAGTTCGAGCAATCGTTCTCTGGACCAATAGGGGCAATCCTAAAAGAATATCATGTAAGCTGTGAGTTAAAGAGTTAAAAAACATACACTAACTAACATTTGACAGTAATCTTTTTTTGTTTTGATGAACAAAGACAGCTCTTACCTGATCCCGAGCCAGAGGTGCTCATGTCATAGATAAGCTCTTTTAGGCATTTGTCAGATGACACCAGAGTCTGGTCATCCAGGGGTTCCTCTGGATCCGGTTTGTGGGCTTTTATGTGGTTGCACCGCAGGTTTTGTACGGCACACATTCCCAGAATGACACCTACACACACCAGGCACGATGGCACAAGAATTACGGCTGCTAGTTCCAGCTGACTCCACCCAGACCCCTCAGGCGGTGGTTCTGCACCAAATACACACACATACACATACGTTGGTCATCTCATGCAATGTTTTTTATACAGTGATGATATTTGAGAACCATGTCAAATTATGTAACAAGTCTTTGACAAGTTTTTGACATGTTTAATTATATTTGTGAGGAAATTTTCCAAAACCCAGGATGGATATAGTGCTGAGCGAATACACAACACTTGTGGAGAGAGTTGGCCATGTGAAGTAGCATATATACCATGACATGATGCATGATATGGTAGAGCCACTGCATGTGTGAGAGAAAGAGAGTTTTGACAGTTGGCGTTTGAAATCATGAGAATTTCTTAATGTAAAACCCATGAGATTTTTTTAAATGTATTTTTTTTCTCTTTTTTTTTCTTTTCTTTTTTTTCTTTATTTATTTTGCTGTTTGTAGCTCTAGGAGGAGTTACTCTTGAAAAATAAGGGACTCAGAATAATAAAATAAAAAAGTTTGTCAGAACTTGAAATGCCAATTATTCTTGAATGCATACTCAATCCTGCTATAGCTTCCTTTATCTGGAAATCTTAGGGGTGATGGCACTAGTGATATGCCTTAGTGGGCGTTGCATGTGCCACCAGCCAACAAATTGGCAAGATTCATGGCTTCAGATAATTGTCACACCTGGACAGCATTCCCATAGTGTTAGCTATTGATGCAGTGTCTCGTTCCCTACTCAGGAAATCAAGGTTACATATTTAACAGAGACAATATCCCCGTCACCTTTTTTGCAGTAGAAGTCTATGGAGTGGTTTCTGGAGTGCTGTAACTGGTTGCAAGGGCATTTGGTATGTCACTACTTATTGGCTGCTTGATAGGCCGAGTCAAATGACCTGTCTCTGTAACATTCTGAACCAGAGATATCATCTTACAAATTCCTTGCAAATGTTATGGCTGCCTTATCATTTATATAAGTCATATCAATCTTCTCTTCAATAAGCCAGACTATCTGACACCTCATTTGTATGGAGGAAGAAGCATAACTAACAGTTGCTAGGTTGTTGTAGGTGGTTGCTTGGGGGGTTGCTATAGGGTTTAGCTATACGGTTGCTGAGACATTGGCGAATTCCAAACGGAAGTGAGCACCCCTATGCCCTACTCCCTTCCAAAGGGCAGAGCACTTTGAAGTGAGTTCTTTGAAGGGTGTAGGGCATTACTGTCTCGTATAAGCGTTTGAAACTCCCTTGGCAAAGGGAATGACTGACCAGATGTTACCTTGACAACGCTGCACGTGCGTCCAGCTTTCAGCGCTCCATCAGTTGTTGCAAATAAATATTTCTTCTTATTATTAGTTTATTCAAATATTGTCTAATTGTGTCTTATTTAGCTATTATTACACTTTTTCAAACTAAACTTGCTTAAACTTGCTTACACTACCGTCTTAAATTATATTATATTGATCTTAGTGGTTGCTAGGTCAATAGAGTCAAGTTCGGTCAGCTTCATTTATATGGTGCTTTATACAATACAGATTGTGTCAAAGCAGCTTTACAGTGTTAAAGAGGAAACTAGTGTATGGATAATGCAAGAGTACAATTGTAAACAGTTAATTTTTCAGTTAAAGTCAGTTCATTGTTGATTCAGTGATTTCATCATCCAGCTCAGTTTCAGTTCTCTTCAAATAGTGTCTGTGCACTCAAGCTGACAATATTGCCAGAAATTAAGTGTTAATAGAGGCAAACCCTATGTAAACTATATTCTTCTGGTAATTATTTCTGCTGTCATGTGGTTGCTTAGATGGATCGTTAGACCGATCGTTTATAAAGCGATACCTACTTCTCTGCCCCAGTCAGGAAATCAAAACATCATGTTCTGATCCTGAGATATGGCTTTGTTCATACATATCATATTGTTAAGAGACATGGTTTCTAAGATCCTCTAAATGGTTGCTAGGGCATGGCTAAACAGTTTCCAGAGTGAAATGTACAGCTGTTTGCATACCAAAGCAAACAATGTTGTGTTGCAGAAATATGGCCAGTGCATAAAGTTCAAAAGATGCATAAAATGCAAGTTAGGTGTTGTTATGGCAGAGTTATATTATCTTATGGAATCTGCTACTAAGGTCCAAAAAATCTATAACATGCGAATTCGGCCCTGAAGTAGGTGCAGAAGGTCCTTTATAATCTGGAACATGCAACTGAAGGTACCTTAAAGTGAAGGTTTGTTTGCTGGAGCTTAACTTTGTTGCAAACCTTGTGTTTGTATGTCTTCTGCCTCTCTGGGCCATAGACTCAAAACTTAGTCAATCTGCATTTGTCTCTCTGGCATGGAGACATGCTGCATAAGTTGAACATAGTGTGTCTGTTTCCACACAGGTTGGAGGATCAGAAAGAGGCTGTATCTGTTGCAGCCTCATAAGCCGGAGATCCAGAACTTTATCGATTAATTAATGGTTAACTTCTCCTACCTCTCTCCTACTGTACCACTGGATGGGCCAGAGACTCAGAACTTGGCTGTATGTGTTAATGTCTCTCTAGACAGACTGTAGGCTCAGAGCATGGTTATATCATTTGTCTCACTGGACTAGCCAGAGACTCCAAAAAAGGATTGTGTGTTGAAGGGTACATTTACGCCTTTCACTTTTGGGGGGACTAAATTAGCTCCTACTTCAGATTGGCGAACACATGCCAAACGAAACAGTCATACAATTTTTAAAAAGCTGTGTAAGCACAAGTTGAAACAGTTACAGTACTCTTTTTTTCACAATATCGAAACACTGATACACCAATACTACTACCTCTCCAACAGTGAGTTCATGCACACCGCAGTGTAATGAGAAGCCTAAACCCTAAAATACATATTTAATAACATGTTTTTACTCCAAACTCACTTTCTAATGTCAGTCGAGTGTTTGACATAACTTTCTTTTGTGGTCCGATGTGGCTTCTTATCACAAAATATTTTATTTTATAGTATTCTATACTGTAATAAATGCTATGTCTATTAGCATTATAAATAGACTTTTTTTTTCTTATGAGCATACCCGAGATTTGTAGGATGTGTAGTTTACACAAATTTTAAGGTTTCCAAACATAGTTATAAATGTGTTTTAGATAAATCCTTGTGGTCTCTCTCTGTTTCAGTCACTACTGCTGCAGCCGGAGGTCCTAAGCAGCAGACACCAATGCGTATTTGTGTTTACACTCTGGAGAGCTTCAAAGGTTTCTATTTACAATGTGTTTTTGCAGCATTGAGCAATGTAGCCAATCACAGACATATCTGTTGATTTCTTGAACACAACAGCCATTTAGAGGTGTGTAAATTCAAAATGCACAAATCAAAATGCTGGAGTTTTGTTCAGTGCTGAGTTATGCAAGCTAGCAAATCCTCCCATTGTAACAAACAAGGTGTAGACATGAATAATACATAATAATAAGATCCATTGTGCAGTGTAGATTTATTGTTTATAATGGAACTTCCTGAGATCAGACATAAACCTGAAAAGACTGTCAGCTTTCTAGTAATAATAAAGGGAGCTTTCTTGGCTATATATAGGCTAATCAATTTAGAATTTGAATAAAAGTTTTGTTTTTCATGCTGCTAAGAGGACCAATGGCCACGGTACACGCTGCAAGTTTTGGGGAGTCAAAATAGATGTGCATGAAGGCTAAAGCACCCTCACTAATTTCAGAAGCACCCTCAGTTATTGATCAGGACTGATCCACCCAGAGCTATACATATATTTGTGTTCTTTTACATTACATGTAAATGATTGCATATACGGGTCACGTCAATTTAAAAAGAAGTTTCTTAAAAAAGTTTAAAAGCCACTGTGCTAGTCCACCAAGATCCATTTAAATGTAACAAACCTTTCTCCACTTTTGCAGTCAGAGAGGGGCCTGGAATGTGTTGTTCATTACACAGTCTTTCAGATAGAAAGACAGACAAGCCAGTATAATAAGATTATAAATACATATTTTTGACAGCTTTGGCAAAAGCACCTTATGGCCTGTCCATCCCAGACAACTATGACCCCATCTGATCACACCCTCGGCTTGAGTGTCAGAGGCTCAGGGGAGAAAAGTTAGACAACTGTTTGCGAAATGGACTGGATATGAAATCTGAACTCTTTCCAGTCAGGCCAAACAGTGAATGACATTTATCATCATCTAAACCTCTGCATCTCAGCCTTCAAAGCACCACAGAATTTATTCAAATCACATCATTCAATTATTCATTCACAAACTCACACTCAACACTTGTTATTATAATTAGTAAGACTTTACTAAGAAGTAAATAAATTATTCACTAGAAACACATCCAAGGGTCAGTTTTGAACAACACAAACATGTTGTAGTTTTCAGCAAAAACACATCTTAAAAAAAAAAAAAATAAAAAAATAAACTTATTATATATTGGGTCAAAACTTTCTGCCATAAATGCATTGCAATAAGTTCTATAAGCAACTATACAGACTATGTGAGCATTAAATGTGAGTCTTTGAAAAAGTTGAATTTTTGAAATTGCCCAGTGGGCCATGACCTGACCACATCTGTACAGGGTCACCAATGACTACAACCAGAGTAAGGTATTTCAAAACACATTTTCCCTTTTGCCTCCCCTGTTTACTAAAACAGCCGGTAAGTCAGTCCACTTGGGACACAATTGGCTTTTAGCCAATGAAGGAAACTTCATAGAGTATCTGCAGAGATAAATGGAGAGAAGAGGGTGTCAGCACATGTTTCAGAGAGATGCATTTCAAAGATGAGCTCGGCTGCCTAGTGCCTACAGGACCAATAAACACCAGACAGTTTAAAATACAATCTCATACAGGGCTTTAAGAATTCAGTAATTCATAACCATCGTATTGATATTCAGTGGTGTCTGCTAAGGAAAGAAAGATCACTATTACTATTGTTCATACTTTAGGTCCTTTCACAACCAAACGCAATGCACAAAAAAATCAATGCTGAATGATATATTCACAAGTGTGAAACAAATATATTTTGGGCACAGTGAAAAGCATTGAGCTATCAAATCAATGAACACACCTTTCAGCAGCTCAACCATCAGATTATCTGCACAAAACGCATAGTCTTGACACACGTACAAAAGCTGTCTCTGGGGCAGTACCTTTTTAAAAGGTACTATATCATTGGGTACTATATCACTTGGGTAGTAATATGTACACTTTAGATACTAATCTAAACTTTTCAGGTAATACACACCCTTTAGAGGTAAATAAAGTACAAAGGCCTTTTGAACAAGTACCTTTTGAACAACCTTTTGTACCTTTTTGAAAATTACCTTTTGAACAAATACCATCTGACAACTTTTTTGAGAATGTATAAGCTAGTGTGCTCCTGAACAAAGACTAAATTTACATTTAGAATATATATGCATTTGAAAATTAGAGTCAATCTCAGAAGGCACCATTGTGGATGAAAAACTTTGATGACATCATTCTGCACTTCAGCTTATCGTCAGATTTTTTATTTGCGGGCCTGTGATAGACTGGTCATCTCATCTGTCCAGGATGTGACAATATTTTTCCCATTTTGTGCACGTGAATTGGTTTTTGTGAATATATATACAGTGCCCTCCAAAAGTGTTGGAACAGTAAAGACAAAATTGCTCTGTTGGCTGTGGAGTCAATACATTTACAAATATGATTAAAAGATGAATATGAGACAAAACTACAGAATGTCACATTTTATTATTAGCTGTTTAAACACATACATGTTTTTAACCAAATAAAAAGAACAGCACTTTTAGAGTTTCATCCCCCTATCTGATGTGAGCATAAGTATTGGAACAGTTGCCTCACAGGGCCTTTCTGAGTGATCAGATGTGTCCTGTTGCATTAATTCTTCAGATATTAAAAGCAGGAAATGTGTCATATCAGTTATATCCGTTACTTCTGCATTCTGAATCTTGCATTCGATGACGACACACACAAACCAGGATGAAGATGAGGGAGCTGACTTTGAGAGAAAAGCAAACAATTTGGATGCTAAAAGAAAAGAGGAAGTCAATTAGAGCTATAGCAAAAACAAAGGGCATGGAGAAATCAAGAGTTTGGAAACCACCAGCGACACCAGCAACCAACAACTACCTGATCGGCTGAGAAAACAACAGTAGTTGATGACAGACAAATCATAAAAGCTGTGAAAATGAACCCTAAAAGACGTGTCTGTAAAATCACCAACAACTTCCAGAAAGCTGGGGTGATGCTCTGACAATCTACTCTCCTCAGGAGACTTTGACACAGAATTACAGATGCTACACAGCAAGATGCAAACCTCCGACCAGCACCAAAAATAGAAAGGCAAGATTAGAGTTTGCAAAAAAGCACAAAGGTGAGCCAGAAGAGTTTTGGAACTGTGTTTATGGACCGATGAGACAAAGATTAACCTTTATCTAAGTGATGGGAAAGCAAAAATTTGGAGAAAAAAAGGGAACTGCAATGATCTCAAGCATACAGCCTCATCTGTAAAGCATGGTGGAGGTGGTGTCATGGCATGGGCATGCATGGCTGTCTCTGGAACAGGCCCTCTCAACTTTACTGATGACTTAATGTATGATGACAACAGCAGAATGAATTTGGAAGGGTACAAAACCATCTTGCCTACCAATATTCAAGAAAATGCCACCAGATTCATTGGGAAGTGCTTCATATTGCATCAGGACAATGACCCAAAACACCCTGCCAGTTCAGTCAAGGAATTTATAAGGGCAAAGAAATGGAAAGTCTTAGATTGCCCAAGTCAATCTCCAGATTTAAATCCAATTGAACGTGAATTTCACCAGCTGAAGAGGAGAGTAAAGGCAGAAACTCCCCAAAACAAGCAACAATCGGAATTGGCTGCATTAAAGGCTGGGAAAAGTATTTCAAAGGATGAGACCAAGAGTCTGGTGATGTCTATGGGTCACAGACTCACTGCTGTGATTGTGCGCAAGAGATCTGCAACTAAATAATAGCTTTTAATCTTTTATATCTGCCTTATGTTCAACTGTCCCAATACTTATGCTCACATCAATGAGTGGGATGAACTCTAAAAGTGCTGTTCTTTTTATTTGGTAAAACATGTATGTGTTGAAATGGCTAATAATAAAATGTGACATTCTGTAGTTTTGTCTCATATTCATCTTTTAATCATATTTGCAAATGTCTTGACTCCACAGCCAACAGAGCAATTTTGTCTTTACTGTTCCAATACTTATGGAGGGCACTGTATATACACTATATTGCCAAAAGTATTGGGTCGCCCCCTTCTAATGAACAGGTTTGACTACTTTAGTAATTTCTGTGAGTACAAATCTTAATGTTAAAGCATATAATGATATTCTAGGGAATTGTGTGCTTCTAATTTTATAGCAAAAGTTTGGACAGAACCCTTTTCTATTCTAACATGACAATGCCTCTGTGTATAAGGCAAGGTTCAAAAATAAAATTATTGATTCAGTCAGTGTGGAAGAACTTGACTGGTCTGCACAAAACCAAGTCCTAATCCCAGTTTAACACCTCTGGTGTGACTAGGGTTGGGAATCGAAAATCGATTCCGATTCCAGAATCGGATACTTAAGGTCAGGAATCAGATACTTCTTGTCATATTAAAATTTTGATTCCGCCTATCGATTCCTATGCGCTTTTTTTTTCTTCATCTGTGAGGACCTTTGTGACCTAGCGATCTGCCAGGACCTTGCTCACTAATCTAAGCGCTCCAAAGTTTGACTACATTTGCGGTCAGAAGCCAAAAAAGCCAAGTATAATATCTGTGATAGCTAAACATGTTGCAAGAGAGGTGTCACCACCAACATGACATTAATTTAATAGATCGTTAAAGATCGCGAACACGATTCGAACACCAACGTGATTCTATTCCTAAATTACCATGATTCGTCTGTTTCATTCCTCAACCTTTTACCTATGCGATCAATGTTGTGATCAATTGGTTCGTCCGTGCAGCGTACGATCACACCAGTGTGATTTGAACATTTAAATCTGCGTTCACCCTGCCGCTGAACTGAAGAGAGCAGCTGTCATCCTTCATGAATGAAACAGCTTCACAGTCTTTTCAACCATGCAGTCTCATTATTTCTGTGTTACAAACATTCAAATCACAGAAGTACTGGGATAAAAGTTTATAGTTCAGATATAAACTATGATGTGTACGGTAGCGATTAAAACTGAGTAAATCACCTTTTGAAAGTAATTTGACACTTCAAATAAAGATTTATCGATTACATTGTTACACCAGTAGGTGGCGAAAAGAGGCTGTTAAAATGTATTTGTCTTTGAATCATACAAGAGATTCGTTCAAGAACACTGATTCATCCAGTAATGAAACAAGTACATCTTGAGTGAGTCATTGAATCATTCATAAATTACATGTGATTTTGTTTAGTTGTCTAATATTTTTTTCTTCAGAATCATGAGAGAACCACAACTTCCATTGGGGGAAAAAAACCCCCCTCTTTTTATCCAGAATCATGCAGTTCTATTTTGCACACAAACAGTTCTTAAAGAGTCCAGTTTTTATGTAGCCTGTTGATTTTTGTTCATAGTATTCAGCTCCAATAAATGGTTTGCAAAAAAGAGACACAGGATTAAATGTTTGATATCATTATTTAATCACATTGGAATCAAAACTGGGAATCGAAAAGAATCGGAATCGATAAGCAGAATCGGAATCGATAAAATTCAAACAATACCCAACCCTAGGTGTGACTGTAAATGCAGACCTTGAGCCAAAAACTCATCACCAAACACCAATGACTTGTACATATGGGTACATTCATTTTAGACACTTCCAAAACTGTTGCAACAGAGATGGAAATACAATTTTTAAATACATGAATTATGTTCCCATCGTTGTTGCCACAGATTTGGAAGTGCATTTTTCTGTTCTAAAGAAGGGGGTGTCCCAATACTTTTGTCTATATAGTGTATGTACAAGTCATTTGTTGGCAAGTCATTTGAGTTTTTGGCTCAAGGCCTGCATTTACAGTCATACCAGAGGTGTTAAACTGGGATTAGGACTTGGTTTTATGCAGACCATTCAAGTTCTTCCACACTGACTGAATCAGTAATTTTCTTTTTGAACCTTGCCTTATACACAGAGGCATTGTCATGTTAGAATAGAAAAGGGTCCTGTCCAAACTTTTGCTATAAAATTAGAAGCACACAATTCCCTAGAATATCATTATATGCTTAAACATTAAGATTTGTACTCATAGAAATTACTGAAGTAGTCAAACCTGTTCATTAGAAGGGGGCGACCCAATACTTTGGGCAATATGTTTTTTTGGGGGGGGGGGGTTTTCGTGCATGTGAATTGAGTTTCACGCATGTGAATTGGGATACGCATGTGTGCATGGTGTTTTTTGCATGAATTATTAATGAGTCTAATCTGCTTCCATATCACCATAACTATCATCATTTTGCAGTAGCAACAGCTTCATATATGATGTAAACTGAACACTACTGGGCTATTTAAAAAAGGAATTTTTCACATATAGTACAGCATCTGACTGTCTTCCCCGTGATCATAATCTTTGTGCAAACAAGTCTGCTAGTTGCTGTTTTAGGTGCCTGTTAACTTGAGTACCTCTTGGCTCTAGATTGGCCCTGCTGCTAGGCGGGCTACTGAACTGATAAGGTAAAGTCGGCGTTGATGTGTCATTGCCGAGATGGTCAGATGCAAATATCTACCACAGGTGGAATCACAATGTGGAGTAAGAAGAAACAAGTCATTATGAAAGCTTGGTTTCTTATGCAAATTCTATTTTTGTAGAAAGGAAATGGTCTGAAAACATACAGTACTTTTTTTTATAGCTCAATGACCTCTTATGTGTATAAAAATGTCTGGAATGATTTTAATCTTTTGACAGCCCTTGATTTATATTATTATAAACTGCATGTCTCACACCGAGTTAACTTGTGAATGTGTGATGTTTGTGCATGATTTTTGCAAACAAATCTGGATATTCTAGACCTCTGGTGTTTCGTGCCAGTTTCAGTGTGTCAGTGCCCTAAATGCTCTATATGTCTAACAAAGAAATGGGCGACTCTGATCCTGGAGAAAATGTATGCAAATTCTTGAGAACTGCTTGAAAATTAAAGGTGTGATTTGATTTGATTTGATTTGATTTGATTTGATTTGATTTGATTTGATTTGATTAGGGATGGAGCTAAACTTTGCAGGACAGTCCCACATCCCTGACATGTGAACCAAAGCTTATATTATTTATAAATAAATAAATTGATTGGGCAGTACGTTGTCATCACCAGACATAAATGGCACACTTTGGCACACCAAAGAAAAAAGAAAAAAATTCTACTAAACGATATTAACATTGTTTCTTAGATGTTTTGGGACACTTTCAAAGTGAAAAGTCCAGTGAGTGGCACTAAAAATTGCATTCAGTTTTATCCTAAATAATGAGCGTGAATATGGCAACACTTTATTATGGTGTTTATTGTAAATGTCAGGCAAAGGTGCATATCTTCAAAACTCTTAATGCAAAAATCAAAACTGATCACACGTAACACTGCTAGTCAGTCTTTCAAAACCTGACCTCATGCTTTCATTACAGTTAATACAGTTAACACTTATTTTATACTGTGAAACTCTTTGTGATACTTTATGATTTTATTTTGTACTAACACAATTAAGAACATGCTTGAATGTTTGTAAATTAGAATTTTAATGATCTGTTGTGAGATGAGTACTAATAGTTTTGAAATTTTACAACTTGCTTGTCAGAATTGCACCAAAATGACCTTTAGTCTGTAAATAAACAACCTTCATTAAAATGTTTTTTTTTCCCTTCTTGCTCTATTATTTTAGAGATTTTCAGATCATATGCAAGCCCGAAACATGCAGTAGTTGCAGTAACCATGGTAACAGTAATTGTAGTTATGTGCCCTGTGATGTTACAGATGCTGTGATCACATTTTCAACAGGGCCTTAAGTTTCACAATGCTTGACCTACAACCTGATGAACTCCAGCACCAATAACTGTGAAAATGTATTTGCGCAACAACAGAGGCAGAACATACACTGTTCATTGGCCAAGACTGGAATAGTTTTATGGAAAATCACATTTTTAGCCAGTACTTTAATTGGAAGAAACACAAGCGATGTCTTATGCACAAGCAAATAATGGAAACGAACCTTTATATTCCAGAATGCTCCCACTACATAACACTGATTTCGCTCTAGTCAAAAAGTATTTAAAAAATGTAATAAAATTTTTTTTCATAAAATTCCTTTGAATTTTTTTACGATAATCTGGAATCACTCTTAAAAAACAGAATTATGGGAATATTATTTTCGAAAATCTATAATTTATCTTTAAGAACATTTAAGTGCTAATTATGAACATAAGTGACTGTTTTAGATTTTAGATTTAGATATAATGTCACACTTCTTTATTAAAAAAATCACAAATGTGACCCTGGACCACAAAACCAGTCTTAAGTCGCTGGGGTATATTTGTAGCAATAGCCAAAAATACATTGTATGGGTCAAAATTATTGATTTTTCTTTTATGCCAAAAATCATTAGGATATTAAGTAAAGATCATGTTCCATGAAGATATATTGTAAATTTCCTACCGTAAACATATTAAAACTTAATTTTTGTTTAGTAATATGCATTGCTAAGAACTTCATTTGGACAGCTTTAAAGGCAATTTTCTCAGTCTTTTGATTTTTTTTTTTTTTTTTTTTTTTGCACCCTCAGATTCCAGATATTCAAATAGTTGTAGCTCAGTCAAATACTGTCCTATCCTAACAAACCATACATCAATGGAAAGCTTATTTATTCAGCTTTTATATGATGTATAAATCTCAATTTCGAAAAATTGACCCTTATGACTGGTTTTGTGGTCCAGGGTCACAAATAACAATTAATAAAAAAATTCAAATAGATAGATAATAAATGAGTTAAAGGGTTAGTTCACCCCAAAATGAAAATTCTGTCATTAATTACTCACCCTCACGTCGTTCCAAACCTGTAAGACCTTCGTTCATCTTCGGAACACAAATTAAGATGTTTTTGATGAAATCGGGAGAGCTATCTGACACTCCATAGACAGCAACACAACTGAAATGTTCCCAGATCCAGAAACGTAGTAAATACATCGGTAAAACAGTCCATGTGACATCAGTGGCTCAACTTCAGTTTTGCGACGCTACGAGAATACTTTTTTTGCACAAAGAAAACAAAAATAACATAATTTACTCAACCATTCTTCTCCCCCGAGTTACGTCTTCCGCCATTTTGGAGAGTACCTAAGAGCGTATTTGACGTAATCATGTTGTTTACGTTCGGGGGGAAAGCGCGCGCATGAACATAATCTGCGTATTAAGCGTTGTTTACGCTTAGGCAAAAGCGTGCGTATGCATTGTGATACTCTCTGAAATGGCAGACGACGTAACTCCGGGGAGAAGAATGGTTGAGTAAATTATGTTATTTTTGTTTTCTTTGCGCAAAAAAAAAAGTATTCTCGTAGCGTCGCAAAAGTGAAGTTGAGCCACTGATGTTTGTTTTACCGATGTATTTACTACGTTTCTGGGCCTGGGAACATTTCAGTTGTGTTGCTGTCTATGGAGTGTCAGATAGCTCTCTGATTTCATCAAAAACATTTTAATTTGTGTTCCGAAGATGAACAAAGGTCTTACGGGTTTGGAACGACATGAGAGTGAGTAATTAATGACATTTTCAATTTTCATTTTGGGGTGAACTAACCCTTTAAAGTCACTATGAAATCAAAGTGGAAATTTTTTTTTCTTTAACGGATAACTGCAGTTGTTAGAAATTTTATCTATTTTATCTATGTGCATCATTATATATATATATATATATATATACATATATACATATATATATATTTTTTTTTAAAATAATGTGCCCTCATAATCTTTAATCAAAAACATTATCATTCCCTTCCGCCAATATCTTCTGTGATCTCTACTTTGAGCTCTGCACCTGCGCAAGGGCTGGGCAACCTGTCACTCACATGAGAGTGCAGCAATTAGAAAACACATCTACAATCCAATCAATTTCCAGCGGACAAAATCAAATTCCACCCTAATATTTTATCATGTTTAAGCAGTTTCATTCAGATTTTATCACAATAGGAAAGAAAACATAATTGTCAAGCAATAATCAAGCAAGGCCACTTTTACACATTAAATGCAGTAAATTACTGCGAAATTGTCATCTTGACTTTTCAGCAGCTGTGGCTAATATAGAGGCAAGTGGTGAAGTGCCCAAATTTTAATTTTCTTGAAAATCTAGAAAACTGCAGTTACTTTTTATGAGTAGAACGTCTAAAATTGGACTATTAAAATAAACCCAAATATATATAAAAGTTTTAGATCTGTAAGATTTTTAATGTTTTTAAAATAAGTCTATTCTGCTGACCAAGGCTGAATTGATTTGATCCACAATACAGCAAAAACAGTAATACTGTGAAATATTTTTTACAATTTAAATGAACTGTTTTCTATTTTAATTTGTTTTGAATTCGTTATATGTACTGTGACCGGCTTGCGGTCTCCATGAGGGGAAAAAAAATGTAAAAATAGTAAATGATGTTTATCTGAAAGTGTAACAATGCAAACGGGTTTTCTTTAAGAGGTAAGTTTAGGGTTAGGGGATAGAAAATATCGTTTGGTCAGTATAAAACTAATAGAAGTCTATGGAAAGTCCCCACAATTCACAGAAACAAACATGCTTGTGTGTGTGTGTGTGTGTGTGTGTGTGTGTGTGAGTTGAATTTGATAGGACAGAAAATATGATGAGCTGAAGTGCAGAATGATGTCATTAAAATCGTTGATCCATAGATAGCCTACTGTCTCAAACAAAAGCTCACTGTCCTAACTTCCGATTTAAACCCTTTAGTCTTTGACATTTTCCCGTTTAATTATAATGGTTTAATCTTTGACATTATGTTTGTGGGAGTGACATCATCCAGTTTCAGTTCAAATTTAATAGTTCAGCCACTGAAAACCCCATAATGGTTGACCACTAATCTGAACATTGGAGACCCCGGATGTAGTAATGATGTTATGTGGCTATGCTGCTTTGGCTATGAAATGGGAAAATATGATCATCTTTTAAAGGGATTTTGTTAAAATGGCTTTTTTTCTGAAATGGTCAGGCACAAAGAACACCCTTTGCTGACCTTTACTCTGGTGCACCAGTCTCAAGCCAAAAGTCTTGTGTGACCTGTTAGACAGCTGCTCAAAGGATTTTAACTGTCCGGATAGGATACACACAGTATTAATAACCTTCGGCTATCCGCTAGCCTTGTTATGTCATGGTGGAAGAAGAGAATCAACACTACAAATGTGTTGTGATCGAGAGACCAAGACATGATGGTTTTAGGACGCTGATGGTTTCCATTTACTGAGCAAAAAAGATTTGATTTTTTATTCTGTACACAAAAGCCTTTCAGTCAAAACAAAGCTGTTAAAAATACTGGTAACACTTTACATTAAGGTTCCCTTTAAAGGTGTTCATAAATGACTAATAACTCATTTACAAATGCATTATAAATCATTGATATGCAGTTATAAATGCATGAATAAAAGGGTGATTTTGATGCAATACCTGCCAAATAGTGAGACATTTTTAACACAAATGTTATAAATGCTTAACAAATATATTTATTAATATTTATTTCACTCAAAACCAGATTCCTGATTTATTTCATGATGCAGCAAAAATGTACTATTATAGCAAGACTGAAGGGTGTTGTATTTATGGTTTTCTCATTTATATCTCATGACTCGTGTCACTTTTCTTACAATGTTTCTTACCAGAATCTACTCTGTACCTTACCCATGATTCTCCGCAAATTTCATGATGCCTATCCACACACACACACACACACACACACACAAACACACACACACACACAAAAATGTTTTAATGAAATTATCATCTTGATTTTTATTTTGGGGGAAAATCATAAAAGCACAACCATGACTTGATGAGATATTATTGAAAATTTTAATTCCAATATTATCTGTGAACCTTAATGTAATTAACCAGTTATTAATGATTTATAAACCTTAATAATAGGGGTGTTCCGATTGATCGGCTACCGATCACCATCGGTCGATAATCGCTTTGGGATGTTTGATTGGCGATCTCTAAAAAGGCGGATCTCATAAACCGATCTCAGCTTGACAATGATGCGCCTGCCATCAGAGATTTTGCATGACATGCAGCGGCACTGTCTCAGTCTCTGTCCGGCACCGGTGAAATAATTATAATGCTGAAGGTGAGGTACAATTCATATTTCTTCATTAAATAACTTATAAATTAATTTGAAAACATCATGTGAGACGTAATTTCACAAACAGCGTGAGTGAATCACCGCGCGTGCTCTTTCTTTCTCTCTCAAAATGCGCAAATGGCTTCAAATCACATCGCGTCTGCACTATAAGTGAGCTGCACAGTTGACACAGGAATTGTCACTTGCAGGAGGCAGTGTCGTATCATCGCTAAAGTTTATAAATTGCATTTCTTTTTAATTCTTGCCAACGTTTAAACCAGGCAGCACTCGTGCGCTTTCCTGGAGAGTGTGTGCTCATTCACACTTGCAGCGCACACATATGCCAGGTTCACACACACTCCGTTTGCAGTGCGTATTTTTTTCCGCGCTAATATGGCGTTATTTTAATGACAAATGTCGAGAGTGCATTGTTGTAGCGCAAAAGTAGATTAATATAATGCACGAGCGCGAATCTCCCCGCTCGCACGTGGATTTCCTTTACTCTCACACAAAACCGGAAGCACTTTCAGCTATAATCCTGATTTATAAAGCGTTTACACTGCACATGGTTGCGGTCCGGCAGTGCGGTCCAGGAGCGGTGCGTCTGCAGCAATGCAGCGATCGTTTCCGCTGCACGCACTGAATTTAATTAACTGCGGATTGTTTGCAGTAAATATGAACATGGATTGACACGAAAATGTAGTAATTAAATGTAGTAATATCTGTGATAATGTAAGAAAAGTAGTTTAAATGTTTTGCCACTTGCTTGAGCAACTTAATATATAAATCTAGAAGTAAATGTAACAGTAAAAAGCATTGAATAATGTGTTGCTTATATCTATTGTGTTTAAACACAATAGATTGTATTACTGATACTGTGTAAAAAAAAAAAAAAATTCACAATGCTGAAAAAGTGTATTCAGTAACAATGTTTGTATTTGAAATCAAAATAATGGATAAATGTTGTTTGTGGTAAACAACCACGGATCAGTATGGACTCCTGTGAGAAAGCATGCACAGTCTGTGCTGATTCTGTACCGCTTCTGTACCACACATGGACTGCATACACACTGGAAATGGAGTAAACCTGGTGTAAAAGGCCGCCTCATATACAGCTCACGAAATCAGGCTTGTGCTGTGTGTAAGATATTGTGCAACAATTGTACTATTGTCAAAACAAAAATGCAGTGCATGATCAAACATTTAGGTGAGATAAACATATATTTTTGAAAAATGTAAAAAAAAAAAAATGCCCCCATCTACCCCTCAAATTAAAAAAAAAAACCTAAGAACCTTTTAAAAATAAAAAGAGTCACCAAAGAGGGGATTTTCAAAAATGAAATTCAAGCCCTGAATAAATGTCTAAAAATCCTGTTTTATGGAGTATCACTATAAATAATTCTACATGATAAAAAGGCTTTAAAAAGATCGGTATCGGTGATCATATCGGCAGATACTGCTTTCTGTGATTGGTAATCGGCCTCAAAATCCTGATCGGAGCACCTCTACTTAATAACCTGTGAAAGTGCACCTACAGTGAACATCTATGAACCATTTATTAATGAGTTATAAACGTTAGTAACCTGTGAAAGCAAACCTTAATGTAAAGTGAACACCTGTGAACCATTTATTAATGAGTTATAAACGTTAATAACCTGTAAAACGAACCTTAATGGTAAGTGAACACCTGTAAACCATTTATTAATGAGTTATAAACATTAATAACCTGTGAAAGCAAACATTAATAATAAAGTAACCAGTCAAAGTGAACTTTAATGTAAAGTGGACACACTAATAATTTATTTACTGATTGATTATTATTGCACACAGAAAAAGTTAATATTTTCTGGTGAACTATATTTTATTGTTGCACTACATCAGCAAACAACTTTCAACTTGAAACAAAAAGGTTAATCTTTTCTTTTACAGCACAATGGACTGTACTTAGCATAACTTCACACAAAAAAGTGGCTTATACCAGTAAACTCAAATTATAACTAAGCATCAAATCGTAACACAGTCTCAAAAAAATTGATAAATGCTAGCTCAAAGGCACCTAAATATTTTTATTTTATAATTTAAGAGTTTTGAGAAAATAATTAAATCAATGACTGAAAGCAGAACATTATCATATTAATAAGCAAACAGTAATTATTTAATGATACCATGATAAAGCCTACTGTAACTAATGATATCATGATAAAGCCCACTGTAACTCAGGGGCGGACTTAACCAATAAGCGAGGTAAGCGGCCGCTTGGGGCCCTGGGGGAATCAGGGGCCCCATCTGATATTGGCAAAACATATTTGCAGCGTTGAGCAATGTAGCCAATCGCAGACATATCGGCTGATTCTTGAACGCAATGACCAGAAGTGTTTAAGTTAGAATCCACTCACCACTCAAAATACTGAGTTTTTGTCAAGTGCTAAGTTCTGCAGGCTCGAGAATCATCTCATTATAACAAAGTGTAGATACGATGTAAATAAGAGATTCATTGTGCAGTGTAGAGCTTATTAACGGAACATCGTGAGATCACAATGAAGTGACAGCTTTTATTGATTATATGAGGGCGCATTCTAGGCTGTATAATACTGTCTCAGAACAGAGATATTCACCTCAGTAAAGAAAGTATTGTTTCAAGTCACGATTTTGTTTATCCTGATGTTTCAAAATGGCTATCTTGTGTGCTTTTCCTAGGCGCGTCTGCGCAAACTGTCACGTACTCGTATAAATGCACGAATGCAATGACTGGAGATTTTCACTTAGTAATAGATTACATTTTCGATTTGTTTCTAGGCAAACGCTACTGTATGCCTTCAGAACACCTGGAATATGGAATGAGCTGCATGGGATAATTTTATGTTTGCAAAAAGACTGGAAAAGTTTATTAAATGGACAAGTGCAAGCATTTTTTTTTTTTTTGGATAAGGTCATCTTTTGTGATCCGAAAAAAAATAAGGTAGCCTAATCTGGCTTTAGAACAGCATCAGGTTGACTAATTACTGGTTTTGAAGGGATAAATAAACTATAAACTAGAGCGAGTGAGCAAAATAAGGGTTAAGCATAAAAGGACACATAGTTGTGTTAGGGTTAAGAATTTGCTTAGGGCCCCCAAATCACTAAGTCCGCCCCTGCTGTAACTTCAGTATTTGTTCATCCTCGCAGTTCCGTTACCTGCGCGCAAGCGAACCGTCCATGGTAGCTGTTATTTATTTGTATAGTAACGGATTAATTGAACTAGCAATTAATCCGTTACTATAGGCTACACATAAATAACCATTATTACACATATTGAAAAATATACTCTGTGTCACCTCACAGTTAGCTGACCCGTAAAATTAACAAACACAATGTGAAGACCTCCACTAAAAATACAATAAATCTAAAAATAAAATGAAATAACTAAAAATATAATAAAATACCTAACTACATAATACTATTATTGTTAGAAATTGCAACAATATGAAAATAGAAATATAATACATTTATACATTTAAAATTTTAATTAAAACAATAAGTAAACAATAAATAAACAATAATATCCTGGCCAGAGGAGAACTGGCCCCCCGACTGAGCCTGGTTTCTCCCAAGGTTTTTTCTCCATTCTGTCACAGAGGGAGTTTTGGTTCCTTGCCACTGTCGCCTCTGGCTTGCTCAGTTGGGGACACTTAATTTCTAGCGACTATCGTCAATTTGATTTCACAGATACTATTTAAACTAAACTGAGCTAGACAATGACATCTCTGAATTCAATAATGAAATGCCCTTAACTGAAAATTGAGTGTTTACTCTTATTATTATACATTACTGACACTCTATCCTCCAATTTGATGCTGTTAAGTGCTTTGACACAGTCTGTATTGTTAAAAGCGCTATATAAATAAAGGTGACTTGACTTGACTTGACTTGACAATGTAAAGCCTAGTGCACACCGGGACGATTATCGCGCGCTTATCGCCAGCGTTTTTCGAAATGTTTTTTGACGCGTCTTTGTTTTTTAAAAAATGCCGCTTTTACGCCTGGCATTTTGCGCGTCGGTGTGCACACTCACATTTGCGTCCTTTATTTAGTCACGAGGCGTTAAATGTCGGCGATAATCACACGCGATATTCGTCCTGGTGTGCACAAGCCTTGAGATTATAATTTCACTTCAGAGCATGTTGGAACCATAGACTGTAAAAAAAAAAAAATGGACGTAGTGTCCGTGACGTCACCCGTAGGTTTCTTTTTTTTTTTTTTTTTTTTTTTTATTAATGCCAAGGCACCAAAGATAAAAGTACAGAAAATATCAACATTATGCACAAAGAGATGACATTACATGCAAAGCACCATTTCTAGACGTATGTAACAATAAGTAAATAATCCAAAGCAAAGCTTTAACAAAATATATTAAAAAGATTAAATAAATTAACTGTTTTAAGAGCTTTAAGATTCTTGGAAGATGAAATAGCTTGGATATACTGTTGAACCTCTTTTTTAAAAACAATAAATAAAGGATTTTGATGAGTGAATTTACTGCGGTGAATATGAAATTTTGCTAAGTAATAATAGGTTAATAATAAAATATTCGTTAATTTTATCTTTTTGTATATTAAAAAGGGAAGCCAAACATTACATCCTTGAAAAGCAAGGAGAAACCCTGGAGCACATTGCGATTGATAACATTAGAGAATTCAATCCAAAATAGCTGCGTGTGAGGACAATCCCAGAAGATATGCACATCAGTTTCATTAGGGTCACCACAAAAAACATAGCTTGTATCTATATCTGATTTGAACCTTTTCAAAAACACTTTAGTTGGGTAAAATCTGTGTAACAATTTGAATGAATGTCTAACCTTATTTAGTTATTATGTATTTAGAACAAGTCCATACTTTCCAGTCAATATCATCAACAACATTCTTCCAATAAGACACCACATATGGAGTTGTTACAAGCTCCTTTTGAAAAAGCGATCTAATCTTATAGTTACGTGATGAAGGATGTGACAAAAAGCATAGTTTTCCTACTGGGATTTCAAATGGGTCTAAAGAAATAGGTAAAGTTGATCTAACAAAGTCCCTTAAAAGCATGACAACTCCTTTAGGAATAGCGTCCATGACAATGGAGAATTCTTTGGGAGTTAACTGGAAAATCAAATTTACATAAAAATTCTTCCTAGCTTAAAATAAGACCTTCTGAGTTAAATAACTGAGAAACTGTGAAAATGTTTTTCTCAAACCAATTACTGAAAAACAAAGATTTTCTCTTATATACAATGTTTTGATTGTTCCAAATGAAGTACCGGTGTGGGGAGAAATTGTGCTTAAAGATTAATGACCATGCAAGTAATGACTGTTTATGAAATTTAGATACAGTGTAAGGGATTCTAGCAATATTATAATTACAGATCAATAGGAAAGGAAGACCACCTAATTTGGAGAAGAAGTAATTGGTGATAAAATTCCAGATTGAGTTTGGATCACACAAAAATTGCCTAATCCAATTAATTTTGAAAGTGTTGTTAAAGAGGAGAAATCAAGGAAATTCAACCCACTATACTCATACGTGTTCATTATTACAGACTTCCTTACATAATGGATTTTGTTTTTCCAAACAAAATTAAACAGGATTTTATCAACTGATTTACAAATTTTGTTGTCCACATATAGAGAGCGTGCAGCATATGTAAGTCTGGAGATGCCCTCCGCCTTAGTCAGTAGTACTCTGCCTCTTAAGGTCAAGTCTCTCTGCAACATGTGTTAAATCTTCTTTGGGCTTTTATTATAATTGGGTCAAAGTTCAAGGTACATCTTTTATTTTGATTTTTAGTTATCACAATACCTAAGTATGTAATTTCAGATTTAAACTGGAATATTAAAAATAGTGGGTGCTGTACAATTTTTAATGGACATTAATTCACATTTACCTATGTTTAGATTAAGACCCAAAGCTTTAGAGAAAAGTTTTATATAATTAATTGCTATAGGGATTTGGGAAGCATCTCTTAAAAATAAGGTGGTGTCATCTGCTAATTGACTCATAAATATTTCTCGATCTGCTATATGGATACCCCGAATACCGCTTTCACATACAAATGTTGACAGTAGCTGCACACAAAGAAGAAATAAATAGGGAGAAATGGGACACCCTTGTCTCACTCCTCTGGACAAACTAAACCTTGGTGAAGTGCCATTCTTTAATTTAATCGAAGCACTTCCATTATTGTAAAGGGTTTTAATTACTCTGCAGAACATATCCCCAAAACCGAATTTTTCTAAAGAATTAATAATAAATTGGTGCTCTAAGGAATCGAAAGCCTTATAGAAATCTAAGAAAAGAATGAAGCTGTCTTCCTGAATCAAGTCTGAATAATCTAATAAATCAAGAATCAACCTTATATTGTTAACAATGTGTCTTTTGTTCAAAAAACCAGATTGTGTCTCATCTATTACAGAACCCAATACGTATTTTAATCTTTTAGCAAATATAATAGTTAAAATTTTATAATCACTGTTAAGCAAAGAAACGGGACGCCAATTGTCAATTAAAAGTAAATCTTTTTTAGGTTTCGGAATTAAAGTAATTAAACCTTGAGTGAGAGTCGGGGGGAGAGCCTCATTCTGTATGCTTTCTTCAAAAACCTTAAGTAAAAAAGGAGACAGTTCTTTAGAGAACTGTTTATAGAACTCTGCGGTAAGCCCGTCCGTTCCGGGAGATTTATTGTTTTTAAGTTCTAGAATTGAGTTACTAACTTCAGATAAAGTAATTTCACTATCACAAAGATTTCTGTCATCTCTTGAAATAGTCTTACAATTTTTAACAGACTCCAGAAAAGTACGGGCTGCCTCTTCAGAATACTTTTTTTTATACAGTTTACTGTAAAATTTAGAACAGAAATGTGCAATGGATTGAGGATTATTAGTGACTGTCCCCTCAATATTCAGAGTTTCAATTAGCGAAGTACTTAAGCGACTCTTTTCTAGTCTGAAAAAATATGCTGTGTTGCATTCTCCCTCCTCCATCCATTTTTGTCTAGATCTAATGTAAGCACCCTGTGCTCTATAAGTGTACATCTCGTCTAATTTAGATTGCAGGTCAGCATACTCAAGCTTTTCTGATTCAGAAAACAGCTCTGGGGGTTTAGAAGAAAGTATTGTAATTTTAGACACCACCTTATTTTCTTCTGCTTTCTTAAGTCTAGCTAAATTACTACCGAATTTCCTAAAATATTTACTAATTTCAAACTTTAAGAGCTCCCACTGGCAACAATATGAGTCTAACACTAAAGCTCTTCTCCAGTACTGCTCAATCAGTAATGTGATATTCCTCTTAACATCTTCAAACAGGAGAAGGGAATTGTTCAATTTCCAATAAGAAGGAGATGAGCTGAAGTCAAGGGATGCAGAAAGACAAATCTTGAGAGAGATAGCACTGTGATCTGTAAGAGGTGTAGCATGAATGCTGACTGATTTACAACTGTTTGCTAGGCTTTGGGAAATGAGCCAGTAATCTATTCGGGACTGCTTAGAACGGTCCTTGCTGCTCCACGTATAAAGTCTCTGGTGTGGATAAAATTCCCTCCATATATCAACAACACAAAAACGTAACATGAAATTATTCATAATTGAACTTATAGAAGCAGCTCTAGGGGGAAACCTATCTAAATCACTATTTAAAACCATATTGAAATCCCCTCCTGAAATAAGAACAGCATTGGGGTATTTATTTAACCAGTACTGAATATTTTCACTGATCACATCCATTAAAGTCGCATTTTCTTTAGAAGAATTGTACCCATATACATTTAATAGAACTGAGATGGTCTGACCAAGTGAAACCACTAATAAGAGAAAGTGACCTTTGGGATCACTGACGACGTGTAAAATCTCACCAACAAACTTATTTTTTAGAGTGGCGACACCTGCTGATCGCTCTGTGCCATGCGACATCCATACATCACTGCCCCACTGGGATCTCCAAAATTTAACATCGTCTTGTGTGGAGTGGGTTTCTTGAAAAAAGCAAAAGTCTGATCCGTGGTTTTTAACAAACAAAAAGAGGGCTTTGCGCTTTACACTGTTTCTTAAACCCTTGGCATTAAGAGAAATTAACGATATCGACATTGATAAACACTCAGCAATGAACAGCTGTTAACACGAATAAAAACAAAGGCAAAAAGTCAAAATTGACTGATAGATGAAATGAAAACTGAGATGAACAGAGCTTAACTGACCAATTTAAATGACCAAATTAAAGGTCCAGCTGTAATACGATGATGGCTCAAATGCCATAGTGACGGGTAACAGTCACCATCTTAGAAAAGAGTGCACGATCCTTATGATGAAACTCACAAAGCAATCTCCACACCTTCAATGAACGCACGCGCTCCGATGTAATAGGCTGTTTTTCCAGCAGCCCTCGCCTCTCTCACTCTCGGCCACAAGCTCTTCTGTCTCTCCTGGTCCAGCAAAGTCAGATCCTCTGCAAAGCGCAGGTTGTTGTCTTGGAAAAACTGGGACTTCTTGGCAGCTTTCCATAAGGCATCGCGGATAACTCGTAAGGTAAACTGCATGATAACGGCGCAAGGTTTTGTGTTGTCACCTCTCCTCCCTAGCCGATGCACAGTGTCAACGACGTCAGGGTACTTGTTCTTGGCCTCGGGATAAGTCTTGCTGCAGAATGACCTCAGATCTGATATCTTCCTTGAAAGTCTCTGGTACTCCAAACAATGTCAAATTCCACCTGCGAGAGTAAATCTCCAGATCAGAAATGCGTGTTTCCCATGTGCCCGTAAGACATTCTTGATCTTCAAGTCTGGAATCTACATCTTTCAAATTGTTCTTCAAATCTTGAACTTCGGTACACACAAAGTATATCGTTTTCTTCAGCCCTTCTATCTTCAGAGCGTTGGCGCTAATCATTCCTTCGAGTGCATCAGACCGGGTATTGATCACCGAGGAAAGCGTGGAGATGATGGCAGAGTCGGCCTGCTCATTTAGACTTGAAGATTTACCTTTTTAGTGAGCAGGTGGCTTGCTAGGAGTGACAGGGAGTGAAGTTGCGCAGAGCTCAAACTCGTTTACAGGAGGAGAAGCATAATCGTGGACATCCATACTAGTGTCAACAATGTCTAATCGCTCTTTGCGTTTGTCAGATGGCATGGTTGCGCTCTTAATTGAATGCACTGATATCTGATCCAGCAAATGTAACGTTAAATAATACATTAATACAGCTAGCCTTTCTAAATCTGTAAAGTTTGGTCAGGAGCTCTGAAAATTTCGTCTTAACAAGGCGCCATCTTGGACCTCCCCTCTCACCCGTAGGTTTCTAAAGAGCATTTTTGAAGCTCAAAGTGCGTAGAGCTGGCCATCGCCATCTTGGCAGCGCGTCACTCCCGGATAACCGAAAATGGGCAAAAAGGCGGGACGTGGGTGGAGCTGGTTGCTGAATCCATGCCCACCTAGCGCGATGGTGGCGACAGCAGCGGCAATCCACCTGTCACTTAAGTGGCCAAGCCCTTAATTATGCAGAGCTTTAAGGATTAATATAATTTTAAAAAATATTTAATTATAGTTATAAAAAAATTATAATTCACCATTCATTCAGGGCAAAATTAGCTATATAGACCAAAACCACTTTTTGTATCAGGCTGTAAACATATATTTTTTTCTGTTGTAAAGTTGGGCATTTTAACATGGGGAGTCTATGGGACTGACTCCTTTTTGGAGCCAGTCTCTAGCGGCCAGTCGATGAATTGCAGTTTAAGTCACTTCAGTGTTAGTTTCAAGACAGAGACCAGGAGGTTGTCACTTGGTTGGAACTATGGTGACGACTTCTTCTTCTTTGAAAACGTGACTTTATATCGAATGCTCGCTAGTGCCAACTACAGGCTTTGGTGACACACAGGCAACTACAGACACACAGGCTTTGGTGATGTGATCCTGAAAGAATATAATAATAATTAATATAATAAATGCATTATATGCAATGAATTCTTTTTATTAATAGTAGTAGTAGCTACTTCTAATAAAAAAATTAAAAAAAACATATTTGCCACAGATTGTAGCGAAGGGCAGTGAGGAAGAAGGATTCAGATGCAGCACTACCTACTGTAATGATTATGATTCAACTGACGGTGCGTGACGTCACTGCTATGGACAAACACGAAAGGAATGATGTTTTCGAGCACACCTGTGGACATTGAACAATTTTCGGATACCTTTAAAATGGGGGGAGGGGAAAGGTGAGCGGTCTCGGTTGTTTGATAATGAATTGTGAAAAAGACTGATAAGCTGTGTTTTCTAAGTCTGCTGGGTTCACAAAGGGGATCCGGGGCGTTCGTGGTTGGCTAGCACCACCGGCGTGAAGAAAACCGGGGTCCCACTTATTGGCCTGGAGGTAGAAAGTGGGGGTGGAAATTTAGGTAGATAGGAAAGAGAGTGTAGGTGGACCTGGCAGCCTGTTTGAAAGAGACCTTCCTATCATTGCCGCGGAGGGGAAGGTTGAGTCCTCACAGTGACGGCAGGGTGTCGTCGGACGTGGACAGGGAAGTCCGAAATTATTTTAATCATTTCATAAGCTTTATATGTGGTGTTGTTGTGTTTAGCCATTAGTGATTATTGTCCTCCCGAATTGTATGTTGATTGCCTGTGCTGGTTATTACACATAGGGTATGTGATTTATGCTTGGAGTTTCTAATTAAGTGTGCTTTGCATGAGATATCACACCATTTATAGTTTGCTGTGAATTTGGAATGAGTATTCGGGTTCCCTTTTAAATGTGTTCACGGTTTAATGAAATAATATGACCAGTGTATGTAATCAGGATATTTAAGTGAGACAATGCCATATGGCTGCTATTGTTGCTAATAAAAAGTGTATTCCTTTGTAATTCTTGTTCTTGAGTGTGTTTTGTGTGCTCCTCCCGGACCAGACCAGGGGCCCGTTTCAGAAAGGAGGTTAAGTGAAAACTCTGAGTATGTTAACCCTGAAATCAGGGAAACTCTGGGTTTTCCATTTCAAAATGGGAGGTTTGTCAAACCCGGGAAAGCAGGGTAAGTCAAGCCCGTTTCTGAAAGAGAGGTAACTTATACTCAGAGTCAGTTACCGTGGTAACTTACTCTGTGAACCTAACCTGGTCGGGAGCAGGTTTTGTTCGTTAAAACCAGAGTTTCTTTCCGTATCCTCCCCCTTTTTAAAGTGCAAGCGAAGTTTAAATACCTTATTCATTCATTCACGCTGCAAAATTGCTTTTCTTACTGAGTATTTTTGTCTTATTTCAAGTACAAACGTTTAAAAATTCTTAAGTTAAGATGCATTTTCTATAGATGACAAATGATCTAGATATTTAGTCTTGTTAATAAAATATAAAATTGTTCTCCAAGAATAGGCTATTTTTAATTTCTTACCCCATTGCCAGATAATTTGCAAAATAAAAAAAAATAAAAAATCACATAAATTTATTTTTTTCCCTTCATGGAAACAAGACTAAATACCTTATAGCCTATTATTTATTTTATTATATATTTTTTTTTACACTGTATTCATGTACATATTTGAGCGGTATCATTTTAAATGGTAGTTTTCTTTAAAACATCAGAGATGCAGACCACATTATAAGTCCTGTATGCAGATTTTAAGGAAAGTGTGCATCACTCTCACGCTCTTTCTGAGATGTTTTTCCTGGGCACAAATCCGTCAAAGAGTTTTCACAGGACTGTAGGTCAGTGGTGTAGAAATCGGTTTAAATGAGGCTAATCTGATAAATGATGTTCACTTGATAACATCTTTCTGTGACCTCTGGAAGTAACCCAGTAATCAGAATTTCCTTCAGGATTTCCAGTGTGGTTGGATGCATTGATGACCATCGCACCTTCTGAAAATGAACCTGATTACTGTATGGAATGGAAGGATGCCAGATGGAGGGGTAGTACGAGCCATAACCACCACCACAGCTGTTAAATAAACAAATTATTCACAAGTTTTTGGTCATCTTTATTTCCTAATACAAAAGCAAGAGTTATTCTTTTTACTTTTGTATTTTAGAAATCTTCTAATACTTGACCATCTCCTCTTCATCTGTCAGTGGGAGCCTCTGCCTTCTTGCTGTCGACAAGTCAGTAGTTAATTTTATTATTCTAATTAAGAAATGTAACAGGTTGGATTAGAGAATATTTAATTATGTGAAAAGAGTGTTTTAGACTATGTGGAAAAAGCTGCAGTGCATTGAAATAGACATTGAATGATAAATGTTTGTAAAGTCATTTAGCCTACACCCATGAACCTTTCATGTTTAAAGCTTTAGGCTACCTTGATTGAATTGTGTTTTTATACTTCATTTTTAGCTGCTGCCACGTTCTTGTTTCTTTTTTCTGCATGTCTTTTTCCCCTTTTTTGTGGCCATGGGATACCATTAAAATGAATATTAATTCAATAATTTACCGTTTTCACCTATGATATTATAACAGTTATTAAGAAGTTGACAGTTATTAAGAATTAAGGATTACGTGTGGTATATGACGTCTTTTGGCGGGGCTGTTGCCATGGTGAATCGTAATATCTGCACTCTATTATTGATGGCTTTTTATAGTCGTGGTGCAGCAACTCAGAGTCAACCTACTTAGAGTTGAGTAAACTAACACAATTCAGCTGTTCTGTAACCGAAAACTCAGAGTTTCCCATCTCAGAGTAAGTCAACTCAGAGTTCAAGTTTAAACTCAGAGTTGGTTGAACCTCCTTATTGAAACGGGCCCCAGGTTAGAATTAAAGGTGGTGGCAGCATAGGTGTTAATCCGCAATAAGGAAGCTCACCAGTGGCCCCTAGTGGTGGCTGAATTTGTTACACTACTATTTTTATTAAGAAGACTATTGAACGCAGCGAAATGTAGGACAACAAACAATCCACATAAAAACAAATTCAGACAACCAAATACTAAAACTCTTCTACTCTATACTCTAGGACTATAATAGATCAAAGGAGAAAGGAACAAAATACAACAGAATGCAATAATATAAAAAATAATCACTAAGCAAACAAACACAAAACTAAATGTGACAGTATATAAATACATTATATATTACATAGGAACAACATTAGAAATTTGTGAAAATTCATGTAAATTATATGTTGTTATAAAATTTCTGATCCTTTCTGGTGTGCAAATTTATGAATCTTTTTTTTTTATTATTATTTTTTTTTTATGCACTGTTACATTTTGGAAACTAAAAAGGATCACATCACCTAAGCCTGTGTGTCTGTAGTCTCGCGTAGCCAGACCTTCAGACTGACGGCTGAAGGTCTGGAATGTATGGCAGCTTTCATTGACCAAGGCCCGCCCATGTCAAACAACCAATCACAGTTCATTTCATTCAGCGTCACATTTCGGGGCATGGAAATGTCGCCACAATAACAGTTTCTGTTGAAACTGTTCATCTCTTTTGGAATTGTCCATTTACAAAGAAATTTTGGCAAGATGTTTTAAGTTTCATTAGGAGTGTGTAAAACTCTCGGACGTATTTTAAAGATTCAATGCCGCGAAATCTAAATATTTCACTTATTTTTGAAAATCCAGTATTTAGTTGATCCTGATAAGCATTTGTTGTGACAGCTGTAAACACGACGGCTTTCATCTTTCGTGAAGGGGTTTGGCGTCACGGCATCTTTGTTTCCAGGCGGAACGTTAAAGAATGCAACACACACATCTCCTGGAAATCCTGTATAATTCAACAAATCAGAGGATGACTTCGAAACTAATTCATAAGTTCTATCCTGCAAAGCATTACATGAAAAAATTCAAAAGTGATATTTCCTCCAGTTGCTCTTTCTGTGATGACTCTGTTGAAACTGTTGTTCATCTCTTTTGGAACTGTCCATTTACAAAGAAATTTTGGCAAGATGTTTTAAGTTTCATTAGGAGTAACATTTATAATGAATGTATTCTGTTCTGGAAAGATGTAGTGTTGGGTTTTGTTGAGTATGAACAATCTAAAAGGAAACAGTTTTATGTAGTGAATCTGATTTTGCTTCTTGCAAAATTTCACATTCACAGATGCAAGTATTCAAACTCTAGACCTCTCTTTTTTGTTTTTATAAAAGAATTTGAGCAATACCTTTCATTAATCCAGTTGTCTAAGAACAAAAAAGCCTTAAAAACTTTATCTGTCTGTAACTCTTTTCCTTTCTTTAATAACACGTAAATCTCAATTTTACTTTTTCAGTTTGAAATGTATTAAACACCCCCCTTTGGTCAGGGTGCATGGGGAATGAAGGAGCAAGGAGACACAGAGAATTCTTCCAAACACAAATCTTTACTTTCAACAAGGTTACAAGGAGCACAGGCAGGGAAGACATTCAACAACAAACAGGAAACAAGGGGCAGAACACACTATAAATAGACAGAACTAATGTGGGGCAAACGAGGCACACCTGGAACAAAATAAACTAATAATCAAAATGGGGACAAGAACTAACCAAATAAGGACAAGGAAACACCTAGGGAACAAGACACATGTAACAGTTCTACCGGGGAGGGGGGGCGGGCGCCCTGGAGGCCGGTGCAGGGCAGGAACAGGGAGGAGCTTAGGAAGACCTCCAGGGTGGGTCAGGGGAGTCGGGCGGCCATGGCGGATCAGGGGAGTCGGGCGGCCATGGCGGATCAGGGGAGTCTCAGGGAGCCATGGAGAAGGAGTGGCCGCCGACTCCAGGGGGCCGACCAACGGCGGCAGAGCATGTGGAGGTGGAGCCCGAGGCAGTGACAGAGAGCCGAAGAGCCAGGGTGAAGCCGAGGATCCAGAGGGCCAAGGCGGAGCCAGGAGGCTTTGGTGACCGAGGTGTAGGCGGAGCGACAGAGGACTGAGGTGGAGCTGGAAGGAAGGAGGAGCCTAACGGTGCCAGAGGGACGAAGGGACGAGGCGTAGCCACAGGAGTGCAGTCCCGAGGTGGAGGTAGGGAGATGACTGACCAAGGCGGAGCCGGAGGGATGAGGGAGCCCAGTGGAGCTGGTGGACTGACAGGCTCTGGTGGAGACGAGGGAGCTGGAAGCCATGGTGGAGCCGCTGGGTCGCAGGAGTGAGGCAGAGTCTGGGCCTCAGAGGCTGAAGGCAGAGTCGAGGGATCCTCCAGACTCAATGCCAACAAAGCTGGAGATCGGCAGACCAGCGGCAAGCCCACACCACAGATGGTGAGCTGAGGGTGAGCAGAGAGGCTGACGAAATCCAGTGAAGGTGGTGTTGAAAAAGGGAACAGGTCTATGAGAGGAGGTGGGAGAGGGAGGTTGGGTGGGATATATTCCCAGGAATACAGTTCAGGAGATGGCTGAAGGACGAGTATATCAGAGTGAAAGTCTATTAAGTCTCCCAGGTCCAGTTTGTGCTCACCTCCAGAGGTGGTGCCGTGGGCGGGGCTCTCCATAGCCCCCGCGATCTCCACAGCTGTATCCACCGTCGCTTGTGCTGTCGGCTCTTGCACCTGGTCAGACAGTTGGGGCTCAGGCTCCTGGACGATTGTCAGCTCTGTCGCTCCTGATGGCGATGGCTCAACGACCACGGCAGGCTCTGGCTCTCCGCCTGCGGTGGGCTCGGGCAGCTCCGCGCTGCGGGGTTGTAGATGACTGAGTTCTGGGTCCCGAGTGGGGCTGGTGTCATCGTCCGCCATGTCCACAGTCAGATGTGAATTGCAGGACACCAATACCCACTCGATGAAGGCAGCGAGGCTCTCCTGAGGACTTTCCCTGAACAACTGCGCTCGTGTGGAGGTGTTCAGTCCAGCTTGATAAAACGAGCAGAGGCAGCTGTCCGGGTAGTGCGTGTGATTTGCCAGGAACACAAAATCCTCGGTGTAGTCCTCGAGAAAGCGGTCCTCCTGCTGGAGCAGGGGGACGAGGACAGCAGGATCATTCATAACTCAAAATAAAAACTGACCAAAAAAAAAACGGGAAACAAAACGAGGGGAAACACGCCGCTATACTTTTCTTTTTAGGTCGGTTCTTCTGTCAGGGTGCTTGGGGAATGAAGGAGCGAGGAGACACAGAGAATTCTTCCAAACACAAATCTTTACTTTCAACAAGGTTACAAGGAGCACAGGCAGGGAAGGCATTCAACAGCAGACAGGAAACAAGGGGCAGAACACACTATAAATAGAACTAATGCGGGGCAAACGAGACACACCTGGAACATAATAAACTAATAATCAAAATGGGGACAGGAACTAACCAAATAAGGACAAGGAAACACCTAGGGAACAAGACACACGTGACACTTTTCTTCCTTTTTTTTTTTTTTTGCTGTTCTTTATCTGTTTCTACTTTGTTTTGTTATTATTGTTTATCATTTTTATGTTGATGATTGTATTACTCTGTGTTTTATTCTTGATTTTTGAGCATTAATAAAAAAAAAAAGACTTCGAAACTCCTGAAGTGTTTCCACTTTTGTGTTCCATATGCATCAGACCTTTAGCCAACGTTCCGTGGGCGTGATGTCTGAGGTTGAGACTAGTGTGTCTGTAGTTGCCTGTGTGTCACCAAAGCCTGTAGTTGGCGCTAACGAGCATCCAATGTAAAGTCACGTTTTTAAAGAAGTAGTAGTCAGGCTGTTAGGATTGTTCCAAAGTGCTCTGAAGGGTAACACTTAGATTACAACCCGCAACATACTGCGTAAGTAAATAGAATTTACAGTGTATATTTTTTTTGTAATTATAGTGTACCTATTCAGTACCGCCGTGTTAGTTTAAGGGAATAATATGTGAAGTTTGGGGAATAAAGGGGTAATAACCTGTAAAATTACAAATTATTTTTACTGTGAGTATTTTGAAACTAAGTGGTACCTATTCTAATATTACGTGGTATGTTATACAACATTCTTATATTTGCAAGTGATTTAGCAAAAACGTACACTGTGTAGGCCTACTTTTTAAACACACTAGGTTATTGTTTCAATCTCAAACGCTCGGTTGAGACTGTTGCGTTAGGAAGCTGACTTGATTTGACCCAATTTGGGTTGATATCAGTAATAAAAGTAACCCGACGGTCCTGGGTTAGGAACAGTGTTGCCAAGTCCGCGGTTTTCCCGGGGAATTTTTACCGGGGAACCCCCCTCGAAACGGGATTGGGCTAGTTTTGAGTAGCAATTGGGTGGGTTTTGTTGTGAAAACCTGGCAACCCTGGTTAGGAATGTGGAGGTTCAAACGCGAACGGTTCTGTGTGCGACGAAATCCGTGTCTGCAGTGCTGAAGATGGAAATGTGTGGAAAATAGGAAAAAAATAATCGAAGCGCAGACGAGGGACAACTTTGAAACTGTGTTCGTTTAAAACTGGAGCAGTGAATGTGCTGATCGGGAACTGGAAACAGCTTGAATGGCGCTTGAGACGAGTCTATCCGTGTTTGCGGTGCTCATGACAGGAATATGTGTCGAAAATACAAGAAAACTAATCGAAGCGAAGAGGAGAGAGATTTTTGAAACTGACTGGAATGCATTCTTTTAAAACTGGAGAGTTTTGTCCGAGTATGTTCTCACAACATTGAGCAGTAAAGCCGGGAACTGAAGTAGTCAAAATGGTGCTTGAGGACGTGGATCACAGTAAAATCAAAGACGGTAAAATCCTGTCAGTTCGCTATAATACATAGATTAATATTGACTTTCAGTGTTTATTACTGTGTGTTTATTGACGTGATGGTTTGGCCATAATAGTTTAACTTCGTCAGTGGGTGAAAAACATGAACAAATTGAACAAAATCTTAATTTTGTTCTTAAACTTTTCAAAAGAATTTGGTTTAACTGTATAAGTATGGAGTTGCTTTGCTTTTTCTGAACTGGTGTAATAAATTTTTATCTTTTATTATCTGTTGCCTGTGTTGTTACTGTTGTCATATTGTGTGTGATTTTAATTTAAAAACCCAAATTTCAAATAATATTTGAATTAAATAAAACAGTCACCATGTTTATTGATATATTACCTGATATATAATGTATGACCTACTGTATAAACAATCGTTTTAGAGCAATTTGTTGTAGCTACTTACCCTGTAACTACATGGAATAAGGGGGGAACAAGCACCACTTTAATTTACAGCCCGCAAATGTTGTATTTACCCTGTAACTACATGGAATAAGGGGGGAACAAGCACCACTTTAATTTACAGCCCACAAATGTTGTATTTACCCTGTAACTACATGGAATAAGGGGGGAACCATCACCACTTTAATTTACAGCCCGCAAATGTTGTATTTACCCTGTAACTACATGGAACAAGGAGGTAACAGAGCACCACTTTAATTTACAGCCCGCAAATGTTGTATTTACCCTGTAACTACATGGAATAAGGGAGGAACAAGTTGGGCTTAAACACAGAACAAGTGTATATTTGCACAGTAATTACAGAGAAAAATATTGCACTAGTTTTAATTTAATTGTTTGATGGCCAGACTAAATCCTTTTTTTTCCTATAAAAACATCACAGTATACATCCACTGAAATACAAATGTTGTATCATGCATTTTTTTTCTGTGAACAGCTGGAAAGAGGTAAGCTTGTTTTAAGCTGCATTGAACCTTGATGGTATATCATGCACAGTTATTTGGTGATAGTGGTGTTGGGAAGTTGCTGAGATCGACCAATAAGCTTTCATAAGGTAAGCTGACTTGTGAATTATAAATCATAGCAGAAACTCATTAACTCATTTCACTAGATGTCCAGTTTTGTTGTTCAGTAATCATCATGTTTCCTTTAATAATAGAATGGTTAAAAATACCTAGGCCTACAACAAAATACCAGTATAAAATTATATAAAGAATATTGTCTTTCTAAATCATTCTTAAACATAAGATTATTGTTTAGGCCATACCACGTAATATTAGAATAGTTTCAGAATACTTACGGTATAAATGATTTGTAATTTTACAGGTTGTTACCCCTTTATTCCCCAAACGTTGCATATCATTCCCCTATACACTATAATTACAAAAACGTTACGCTGCAACCAGTGTTGGGTGTAACGCATTACAAGTAACGCGAGTTACGTAATCAGATTACTTTTTTCAAGTAACTAGTAAAGTAACTCATTACTTTTTAATTTACAAGAAAATATCTGAGTTACTTTTTCAAAAAAGTAACGCCAGTTACTGTTCCATTAATGACCGTGATCTCCTGTCCCCATGTTGAAAGAAATGGGAAGTACAGAGGCGTTGTGTGCGCTGTGTGAACATGATGTTATTGTAGTTCTACACTAAATGCGAATGTGCATTAATTCATCTTGCTCTCAAAAAAAAAAAAAAAAGATTTTTCATGAAAATGGATTAAAACAGTGAAATGCAAACTCAGAATATGATGCAAACCTGCAATAATTAAATATGCTAAATAACACAAATGTATCTAATCCCATTTTATTAAATAATGCATTTGCTGAAGAGTGTTGAACCTTTTTCTCCTGCGTTCTACTGTACAGACGTGAATTTACTTTTCCTTCAGCCTGAGGTTTATTCATTACACTTTTTGGTGTGAAAGGGCTTTTACATTTGCTATAAATAGAACTTCTTATATTAAAAACAAACAATCAAGCCCTGCTCATATTTAAAAAGTAACGCAAAAGTAACAATGCATTACTTTCCATAAAAGTAACTAAGTAACGTAATTAGTTACTTTTTTAGGGAGTAACGCAATATTGTAATGCATTACTTTTAAAAGTAACTTTCCCCAACACTGGCTGCAACTTCAGTTTACTTACGCAGTTCTTTGCAGGTTGCATATCTGGTTGTTACCCCTTATTACCCAAATGTAACATATTGTTTCCTTATACCTACACGCTCGTTCTTTATAGGTACACTATAATTACAGAAACGTACACTGTAATTTCAGAATACTTACGTAGTTCTTTGCGGGTTGTAATCTAAAGCATTACCCTCTGAAGCAAAATTATAATCTCACATAGTGTTTATTAATTTTACAGGTCAGCTAACTGTGAGGTGACACTGCAGAATATATTTTTTCAAGTGTTTATATGTGTAATCGCTTTGCTAGTTCAATTAATTCGTTACTATACAAATAAATAACCGTGCCGGTGCTCCTGCGGATGGTTAGCTCGCACACTGCGACTGTGGATGAACGTTACTGCGAGTGTGGATGAACAAATACTGAAGTTACAGTGGGCTTTATCATGATATCAAAAAAAAAAAAAATTACCAGTACCGGTGCTTATTAGTATGATAATGTTCTGAAATGGTGCTTTCAGTCATTGATTTAATTATTTTCTCAAAACTGTTAAATTAGATAAAATGTAAATATGTATTTTTTTGGTGCTTAGTCATAATTTGATGGAATACTTTGTGTTTCTGAATTGTTTAATGTGAGTTTACATGTATAAGTCATTTTCCATGTGCAGTTATGCTCAGTAATGTTAAGTAGTTTTGTTTACTGATGTGCATCAATAATAAAATACATTTAACCAGTAGCGGTTCCTAACCGTAAATTTAGGTGGGGCAGATTCTGGGTCGTAGCACTAATATACTTTGTATTCTAATCTCTCAACACACGCGGACAAAATTTTTGGCAGAGATGTCCTTGCGTTATCCTGTGGGTGGTGCGCTAATGTTTGTTTGTTTGTTTGTTTGTTTGTTTATTTATTTATATAGCACATTTAAACACAACTTAAAGTTGACCAAAGTGCTTTACATAGCAAAGTAAACAAGACAGCAGAGCAAAATTATAAACTAATAATTAAAAATAATAATAATCCCAATAGATAAATACAAAAACCCTTCATTGACTTGCTGCAAATCGATCAAGAAGATGAGATTTAAGCATAACTTTAAAAATAGATAGAGATGAAGTTGTTCGGATGGCAACCAAAAGATTGTTCCAGAGTGTGGGACCCACAATTACAAAGGCTCGATCGCCACGGTGTTTCAATCTGGACCTAGGAATTGATAAAGTTCCCAAAAATCTGGATCTTAGTGGCCTCACGGATTTGTGTGTTTGCAACAACTCAGTGAGGTAGATTGGTGGAAGATTATGAAGTGCTTTAAAAAACCAATGTTAAAATTTTATATTCCACTCTAAGTTTAACTGGTAGCCACTGTAATGTGGTCAGAATGGGAGTAATGTGTAGTCAATAGCCTGGCTGCTGCATTTTGAACCAATTGCAGTCGCTCCATGGAGGACTGATTTATCCCATAGTACAGCGAATTGCAATAGTCTAATCTAGATGTCTGTCACTGATTACTTTCGAATATCTGTGTTGAGAGAAGAGTTTTAACTATAGCCAAACGTCGAAGATGAAAAAAGCATAACCTGACCACACTGTTTATCTGTTTATCAAACTTAAGACTGGAATCAAATAAGACACCCAGATTCCTTACACAAGGAGTAATCCAATGGGCCAAATTACCAATATCGAGATTATAAGAATTAAAAGATAGAGCATCACTAGGTCCAAACAGAATCACCTCGGTTTCATTAAGTGTCAAGAAATTACTCGTAAGCCATAATTTAAGTTCCTCAATACATACACACAACTTTGCTAATGCATTTTTATCTCCAGGTTTAAAAGAAAGATACAACTGTGTATCATCAGCATATAAGTGAAAAGAAATGTCATATTTCTTGAAAATAGAACCCAGCGGCAGCATATAAATCATGAATAAAGTTGGGGCAAGAGTGGAACCCTGAGGGACGCCACAAGTCAGAGGAGCACTAGAAGAAGTATATTGTCCTGTACATACAGAGAATTTTCGGTAATGTTGATTGACAGGCTCGGAGAACACGCATAAAATGCTGTATTATAATTGCCTTAATATAGCGTTTATCACGTCCAAATGTTGATTTAGAATGTTACAAGTTGTGGAACAATTCGGGTGAGGAAAGACGATCATATGTCTATTCTCAGAATAATAATAAAACAAACACAATAGAACCATATAAAGGTTATTCATGTGAGCACATTTAAACTAAAGGATTTTTACTTTGTTAATTTGATCCACTACTCCACATAGAAATGAAACAAAAAAACAAAACAAAACAAAACAAAAAAACCCCAGACATGCCAGCTAGTTACTGACCCGATGCAGACACATAGCTGAAGCGGATTGATATGGCGTTTAAATAGTGTCAAATCTCGCGCACATAAAAACAAGATGCCCGCGCATGATATGAGCGCACAGAACAGTATCCGCGCGCGGAAAACCATCCTCGCGAGGGAGCATTTCTGCACCGCAAGCGCACAGAACAGTATCCGCGTGCAAAAATGCGCTCTCGCGAGAACGGCGCCGAGTAGCGCTCGCTCGACCCTCTCTACGCCCTCTCAACTGCTCAACCCCTGCTCGCTCGTCAAGTTGACTTTTGAGACTTTGGAGGCGGGGATCAAATGTCAGATGTCTCTGCTCCTGTGATTGGTCATTTTCAACACATACCGCTTGTTAAGTCATGACCTTAGAAATAGTTTTTTTTTTTTTAATTCAGTAATTAATCATGTATAAACAACAATACAACACCAATACATATTTGCATAAGAATATTAAAAAAAAAAACAGGTATGAAACATAAGGAATAGTCTAGTCATTTCAATAATTTAGAATCAATTTAGAATACTATAAATCCGTTTTTGACCATTATTTATTCATATCACACATTTAAGCCGATCTGGCGCACACTATGCATCAGACATCAATAAATGATTGCTAAATGATTTTCATAAAAGACATGCTGTCTGGCTGTCTGAGAATTCTGTATGGATAATAAGCTTTGGGATCATTATTTTTTTTCGGTAGTATTACAGCACATAATGAGGATATTAGAACCTTTTTGCGGTTTCCTTTTGGAAACACAACAGTACAGCGTTTGAACCCGGAAACATTGATGTATGACATCAGACTCAAAAAGCGGGAATCTGAACCGCATTTTCCCAGAATCAGCAAGGTGATGCCAGAGGAAAAAGAGGTACAACATCTACATTTGCAGTGACAAAAAGTAAATTGTGCATAGCAACAGTGGCACATATAATCCATGGAGTTTAAAATTGCTATGAAAAATATAGCCCCACGACTAATAACACTGTATTATGTATGGCAGGCCAATAGTTGGCGATGTGACTTTTTAAAGGAACACTACGTGCATGCGCACATAAGCTCCTGTAGTCCGCCATTGTTTTTGTTTATTATTATTGCTTATTTATTTATTTTTTGTTGATTAAAGCACATTAACTTAAAGTATAATACAAAGGGACAACATCAAAAAGAGAGAAAGGAAACAGAAAAGAAAAAAATAATAATAAAAAGATGCCAGTCAACAACCATAAAATTGGGCTTCTTATTAGTCAGTTTGGTCTTATGAATATGAACTTTAATGTTTTGATTGTCAGGTACTTCCTCATGCATATAGAATAAACACTTAATACACATGTGCATGATGTCACTGTTTTTACAACAACAACAAAAAAAGTTGTTTATTCAGACAGTAATTGTATCATTTTCAAAAACTTACTTTGAATTTTTTTTTTTTTTTTTTTCAAAAGTTTGTTTAAATCAGTGGTTCTCAAACCTGTCCTGGAGGACCCCCTGCCTTGCCTTGCACATTTTGTATGTCTCGCTGGCCTAATCAGACACACCCAATTTAGTTCTTGGGGTCTCTACTAACGAGCTGATGAATGGAATCAGGTGTGTTAGATAAGGGAGACATACAAATGGTGCAGGGCAGGGGGCTTCCAGGACAGGTTTAGGAACCACTGGTTTAAATGATTAGCCAAAACGCATTAAAAAAAAAATCAGTTTTTAGTTGAAAGCAGTGTCATGTAAACATACCCTAAATGTACCTGGAAAAGGAAACCGCAAAAAGGTTCTAATATCCTCATTATGTGCTGTAATACTACCAAAAAAATATTGATCCCAAAACTTATCTATACGCAATTCTCAGATAGCCAGACAGCATGTCTTTTATGAAAATCATTTAGCAATCATTTATTGATGTTTGACGTCATGAGGACGAATAGTGTACGCCAGATCGGCTTAATGTGTGAATAAATAATGGTCAAAAACGGATTTATAGTGTTCTAAATTGATTCTCAATTATTGAAATGACTAGACTATTCCTTATGTTTCATGTTTCATACCTGTTTTTATATTCTAATGCAAATATGTATTGGTGTTGCATTGTTGTTTATACATGATTAATTATTGAATTATATATATATATATATATATATATATATATATATATATATATATATTTCTAAGGTCATGACTTAACAAGCGGTATGTGTTGAAAATGACCAATCACTGGAGCGGAGACATCTGATATTTGATCCCCGCCGCCTCCAAAGTCTCAAAAGTCAACTTGACAAGCAAGCAGGGGTTGAGCAGTTGAGAGGGGGCGTAGAGAGGGTCGAGCGAGCGCTACTCAGCGCCGTTCTCGCGAAAGTACATTTTTGCATGCGGATACTGTTCTGTGCTCTTGCGGTGGAGAAATGCTCCCTCGCGAGGATAGTTTTCCACGCGCGGATACTGTTCTGTGCGTTCATATCATTTGCGCGCATCTTGTTTTTATGTGCACGAGATTTGACACTATTTACGCCATAGATTGATATCGTCTTGGTGGAGCGAGGTTCACGTAAGGTAACGTGAAAATAAGCAGGGCAGTCTCAAATCTGCCCCAATGGCTCTCAATTAGAGCGCGCTGCAGTTCCCCTTTTCACCACAGATTTACGTTGCAAAATTGTGGGGCGCTGTTGAGCTCGGGAGGTCTCAGGCACCGTCTGCCCCGCTTAGTATCATGCGCGGGATTTTAATATATGCTTACTTTATGACTTAAAATAGTATCGAAAATCTGTAAAATTTGTTGCAGAAAGCTGAATACATTTAGGGAAAGGGAAGTGGTGTGTGGCCAAGTATGGTGACCCATACTCGGAATTTGTCCTCTGCATTTAACCCATCCAAGTGCATCCACACAGTAGTGAACATACACCCGGAGCAGTGGGCAGCCAATTTTTTTTCCCTCTGCATTTAACCCATCCTAAGTGAATGCACACCTGGAGCAGTGGGCAGCCATGTTGCGGCGCCCGGGGAGCAGTTGGGGGTTCAGTGCCTTGCTCAAGGGCACCTCAGTCATGGTATTGAGGGTGGAGAGAGTGCTGGTTATTCACTCCCCCCACCTACAATCCCTGCCGGACCTGAGCCTCGAACCCACGACCTTTGAATTACGAGTCCAACTCTCTAACCATTAGGCCACGACTTCCCCGTTTACAGTTTATTATTGTTTCAGTTTATATAGAGGTCTATGTTGTGGATATATATTTATCTGCCCATAGACGAGCCGCGCCTGCATTTAACCGAGAAGAGAGAGAGAGAGAGAAAAAAAAAACTTCTGTGTGTGCATTAATAATTAATAAATGGTTAGTGTGTCCACTTTAAAGTTCACTTTCACAGGTTAATAATGTTCATAACTCATTAATAAATGGTTCATAGGTGTTCACTTTTAAGGTTCGCTTTCACAGGTTATTAACATTTATAATTAATTAATAAATGGTTCACAGGTGTTCACTTTACATTAAGGTTCACTTTCATAAGTTACTAACGTTTTTAATTCATTAATAAATGGTTCACAGGTGTTCACTTTACATTAAGGTTTGCTTTTACAGGTTACTAACGTTTATAACTCATTAATAAATGGTTCACAGGTGTTCACGTTAATGTTCGCTTTCACAGGCTACTAACATTTATAGCTCATTAATAAATGGTTCACAGGTGTTCACTTTACATTACGGTTCACTTTCACAGGTTACTAACATTTATAATTCATTAATAAATGGTTCACAGGCGTTCACTTTCCATTAAGGTTTGCTTTTACAGGTTACTAACATTCATAGCCCATTAATAAATGGTTCACAGGTGTTCAATTTCCATTAAGGTTCACTTTCACAGTTCACTAACATTTATAATTCATTAGTAAATGGTTCACAGGTGATCACTTTACATTAAGGTTCATTTTTAGACGCTATTAACGTTTATAACTCATTAATAAATGGTTCACAGATGTTCACTTTACATTAAGGTGCACATTTATAAATCATTAATAAATGGTTCTTTACATTAAGGTTCACAGGTAATACCGGAATTAAAATTTTCAATATCTCATCAAGTCATGGTTGTGCTTTTATGATTTTTCCCCAAAATAAAAATCAAGATGATAATTTCATCTTGATAAACAAAATATATCAGTTTCTAATCATTGCTGTGGATAGGCATCATGAACTTTTGCGGAGAATCATGGGTAAGGTACAGAGTAGATTCTGGTAAGAAACATTGTAAGAAAAGTGACACGAGTCATGAGATATAAATGAGAAAACCACAAATACAACACCCTTCAGTCTTGTAATAATATCGGTAGTACATTTTTGCTGCATCATGAAATAAATCAGGAATCTGGTTTTGAGTGAAAAGTATTAATAAATATATTTGTTAAGCATGTATAAAATTTGAGTTAAAAATGGCTCACTATTTGGCAGGTATTGCATTAAAATCACCTTTTTACTCATGCATTTATAACTGCTTATCAGTGATTTATAATGCATTTGTAAGTGAGTTATTAGTCATTTATGAACACCTTTATAAAGGGAACCTTAAATGTAAAGTGTTACCAAAATACTTAATGCTATATAGCACTCTTTAGAACCAGACAGTTTAAAGGGGTCATTGGATGCCCATTTTCCACAAGCTGATATGATTCTTTAGGGTCTTAATGAAAAGTCTATAACATACTTTGGTTAAAATTTCTCAATGGTAGTGTAAAAAACACCTTTTTTACCCTGTCAAAATCAGCTCTGTTTTCAGCGAGCCATTCTAGTCCATGTTGCTTTAAATGCTAATGAGCTCTGCTCAGCCCGCCCCTCTCTTCCGTGGGGTGACGAGCAGACTGTAAACTTCAGCCGCGAAACTGGCTAACTAGCATAATATTAGGAAAGGCGATTTGGAAAGATTCATAAAAAAACCCTTATACTCACTTCTTCTGTAAAGCTGAATCACGAATGAGTCGAGCGAACATAGATGCATTTAGGCAGATCGGGGATCGGCGCATTCCCTTCAGAATGAAAGTAACATTAATCCTCTGCGTCTTCAGCAGCTCAGATGTCGGGAGTAGATGATGACTGCTATATTCATTATTACATCCAACAACAAAACGCCTCAATTGCTTAATCGGAGACATCTTGTCTTCCCCTGCACGGAAGTCGACACAATGGCGGACAGCTCACATCTCACTCAGGGCGGGTCTAAGATAAGACGGCCTTGTCAATCAACTATCGTGGGAGCGGCCTGTACAGAATTATGTCATTCTGACAGGAGTCTCAGAACAGCCTGATTTGAAAAAGGTGAATTTAAAATAGGGATTTAAAAAAAAAAACACTGGGTGGATTTTTATCATTAAAGGATGAATGTGTACATACACTTCCAACACACATTTATGTTCAAACAACTTGTAAAGTGAATTTTGCATCCGATGACTCCTTTAAGAATGAGATGCAAATGGTCTGTCATACCTGGATTGAGGTGTAGTGTCTCATTGTTGCAGAAGTCTGTAAAGCAGCAATTGCGTTTGGAGACGTTTCGGGAGCTGTAGCAGAACACCTGACCCTTGAGCTCTGATGGGGACAAGCAAGACTTCACGGCCTCCTCCTTCCCATTTATGAGCATTACTGAGTTCCAACATGCTCCTTCTGCCTCTGTCTCACAGGTGTGGTTTACACACAAGTGACATACACACTTTAAGGCTGAGAAAAAAGATGAACAGATTGATATTTGGATGGATAAATAAATAAATACATACATACATACAGACATACATACATATTACTTGCTAAAAAAAACAGCTATTTTTATTTTTAAAAAAAAACTAATTTTTTTTTTTTACTTTATTTATTTGTAATTATTAAATTACGGACCATGGTGTGAGAACAATTAATTTCCCAGAATATTCTAATTTATTCAATATATTGAAAAATGTCAATTATTATTATTATTAATATTATTATTATTATTAAATCATTCATATTTTTTTATATAAAATTGTCTCTGTTTAATTAAGCCATTTTGTGGTGTTGTATGGTGAAATAAAATCCTGTTCTGATAGTTGTGTTGATTGTTTTGACAGTATAGAACTTAAAGAAATAAGTCTATGTCTGTCAGATTATAAAATGCATTCCACATGTTAGGGATTTTTTTTTTTTTTTTCACACAACATTTTTGACCAGATAAATGGTCCTCCTCAGCTGAAGTCTTGTTTGGACCAGACACTTCAATATGGCCATGGTTGATGTTGTGAGAACATCAGAAAAGGAGTGGTTTGTGTATGCACAGTGTGTATGTATGTATGTATGTATTTATTTATTGTATTCACTCATTCATTCATTTTTACAATTTTAAACTGTAAAATTTGCAGTTTGAAAACTAGCAGACCATTCAGATCAAGTCAGGTAGAAATACCAAGGGTTCACTCAAAGCCAGGTAAGTCTGCTTTTAGCTATAATCCCACCTGCCGTTGGAACTAGCATCCAGAAGAAGTCAGATGTGCTAAAACAGTGGCCACATTTAAATCCAGACTCAAAACACATCTGTTTAGCTGAGAATTTACTGAATGAACACTGTGCTACATTCAACTAATTACACTTATGTATCCTATTTTTTATCAAATTTTGATAATTTTAATTATTTTAATCATTTTTATTCTTTGCTTGTATTGTTATTTTTATTTGTTATGCATGCTTTTTGTATTTATTATGTACCTGTTGTTTTTATTTTACGATTATTTTAATTCCTTTTTATGTAACGCATTTTAAATTACCATTGTGTAAGAAATGTGCTATATAAATACACTTGCCTTTCCTAAATATGTTTACATTTTTGCCGTATTTTTATAGAATTATTCTGCCAACCACAGGTGCCAGTTTTTTTTATTTTGTTTTGTAAAAACGACAATATTTTTAAAGGATAGGGTCTAGCGCTTTTGCCATGTACCTGACTACCACAATGAATGCATATAGTGACTTACACATTGTCACGTAACGCTGTTTAGGAGGAACGCTGGAGACGCAGAGAAATGTTAAACAGTCTTTAATACTCGAACACAGGAGATAATCCACAACAGAGGCTTGGGCAGACACAGGTATACAACAAGTAGACCAGGCAAACACAGAATGCAAAGGCTGGGACTTAAATACAAGGGATCATCGGGGAAACACAGGTGCATGGGATCGTAATCAAACTAATTTGACTGGGGAGAAACTGGGTCACGGAGCACATGGGGAGGGAAAACACATACAAAAACAGTCCATGGGGCGTGACATTACTCCCCCTCCTGGAAGGCGCATCCCGCGCCATAACCATTCCACTGGGGGGGGGGGGGGGGGGGCGGACGCCCTGGAAGACTGGTGCAGGGCAGTTCAGGGGGCCAGGGAGACAACAGGGGGAACCAGGGCGGACCAGACGGAGGAAGGAACAAGGGAGAAAATAGGAGGAGCTTAGAGCAGGAGGAGCCAGGTGGGACCCAGGCCACAGCCATGATGATGGCCCATGGTGGAGCTGACGGAGGGAAGAGCCATGGAGGAGGCAGGGCTGACAACTCCAGGGGACCAACCGACGGCGGCGGAGCAGGTGGTGGAGGAGCCCGAGGTGGAAACGGAGAGCCGATGGGCCAGGGTGACGAGGAGGATCCGGAAGATGGAGGTGGAGCCGATGGTTCCGGCAACCGATGCGGAGGCGAGAATCTGGGAGGCCGCGGTGGAGCCAGAGCGACAGAGGACAAAGGTGGAGCTGAAGGGATGGAGGAGCCTTACGGAGCCGGAGGGACGAGGTGCAGCCGGAGGAGTGGAGGCCCGAGGCAAAGGATGGTCGACGCCAGACCAAGGCGGAGCCGGAGGGACGAGGGATCCCGGCAGAGCCAGTGGACTGCCGGGTCACGGCGGAGAGGAGGGAGCTAGGAGCCATGTTGGAGCTGCTGGGTCGACGGGCCGAGGTGGAGTCCTGGACTCTGAGGCTGGAGGTGGAGACAGGGGATCCTCCAGCCATGACACTGTTGGAGACTGGCAGACCCGCGGTGAGCCCACCGCACAGATGGAGGGCTGAGGGTGAGCAGAGGGACTGCCAGACGACTGCGGAGGAGGAGGAAGGAGCGGGTAGGATGGTGATAATTTGTGAGCCTCCTCTGGGCTGAGCTCAGGCAAGGGAGCCCTCTCAGGGCTGAGCTCGAGCATGGCAGTTTCAGTAAGTTCCGATGAAGGTAGGAGGAGATGGGGTAGGTCAGCATAAATGTTGTTACCCCCTCAACCTCAAACAGTCCCAGATTCTCAACCAGCTCACCCTCAGCCATGTTGTAGTGGGCGGAGCTCCCCTCCACGATCTCACTGCCCATGACATTCTCCCTCGAGGCGGGCGTTGTTGCCGGCTTATAATAATAATAATAATAATAAACTTTATTTTCTATAGCGCCTTTAAATGAAGATCTCAAAGCACTTTACAACAACAGATAAAACCATACACAATAAAAAAGAAATAAAATAAGCAAAAAAACAATCAAAACACTACAAATAAAACAATATAAAAATAATACAAATGTTTAATTAAAAGCTACCCTAAAAAAATGAGTTTTAAGGTGAGATTTAAAAGTGCTAAGAGTTTTAGCTTGCTCAATCGGTAAAGAATTCCACAGTTTTGGAGCTAATGAAGAAAAAGCCCTATCGCCCATCAATCTTAAACGGGTTAAAGGAACAGTTAGAAGACCAGTTTCAGATGAGCGAAGGTCACGTGTTGCAGTATAAGGAATTAAAAGCTCAGACAAATATTGAGGTGCCAACCCATGTAAAGCCTTGTAAGTAAGCATCAAAATTTTAAAATCGACCCTAAAACTAACAGGAAGCCAATGCAAAGACTCCAAGACCGGTGTAATATGATCTCTCATCCTAGTTCTAGTAAGGATTCTAGCAGCCGAGTTTTGCACTACCTGCAATTTGTTTAGGGTAGCTTTTGACGCCCCAGCCAACAAGGCATTACAATAATCAATCCGGGTAAACACAAAAGTGTATGCACCTGGACTGACGTCACTACCAGCTCCGGCTCCGTGGCGATCCGTGGCTCTGTCGCTCCGTGCGGCGATGGCTTGTCGGTCGTGGCGGGCTCTGGCAGCGGGGAGATGGTGGGTTGGGCACTGGGTCCGGAGTGGAACGAGATCCTCCTCGGAGCTAATGGTGAACGGGGATCCGTTTCTTGCCAGTGTCCACTCCACGAAGGCAGCGAAATCCTCTCGAAGACCATCTACGCTCCCATCAGAGTTACAAATGACCTGCTCTTATCATCTGATCGTGGTTGTATCTCTCTATTAGTGCTACTGGATCTTAGCGCCGCGTTTGACACCATCGACCACAACATTCTTTTGAATAGACTAGAAAATTACGCTAATTATGGCATTAGAGGAAGTGCATTAGCATGGTTCAAATCACACTTATCTGACCGCCATTAATTCGTGGCAGTGAATGAAGAGGTATCATACCAATCACAAGTGCAGTATGAAGTACCTCAAGGCTCAGTTCTAGGACCATTACTTTTCACGCATTACATGTTACCCTTGGGAGATACCATTAGGAAACATGGTGTTAGCTTTCACTGTTATGCTGATGATACTTAGCTCTATATTTCTTTGCGGCCTGCAAAACACAATTTGCAAAACTAACGGAATGCATAGTTGATATTAAAAAACTGGATGACTAGTAATTTCTTACTGTCAAATTCTGAAAAAAACAAAAAACAGAGGTGTTAATTACAGGAACAAAAACCTCTGCATGTAATAACCTAGAACACGGTCTAATACTTGATGGCTACTCTGTCGATTCTTTGTCATCAGTTAGGAAACTAGATATGCTATTTGATAGCAATCTTTCCTTTGAAAGCCACATTTCTAGCATTTGTAAAACCTTATTTTTCCATCTCAAAAAATATATCTAAATTACGACCTATGCTCTCAATGGCAAATGCAGAAGCATTAATTCATGCGTTCATGACCTCAAGGTTAGATTATTGTAATGCTCTATTGGGTGGTTGCTCTGGTTCAAAATGCAGCAGCTAGAGTTCTTACTAGTACCAAGAAATATGACCATATTAGCCCAGTTCTGTCAACACTGCACTGGCTCCCTATTAAACATCGTTTACATTTTAAAATCCTGCAAATTACCTATAAAGCCCTGAATGGTTTAGCACCTCAATATTTGAGCAAGCACATATTGCATTATATTCCTTCACGTCCGCTATGATCTCCAAACTCTGGCCATTTGATAATACCTAGAATATCAAAATCAATGCTTTCACTTTATTTTGATGGTCCCCTTAAACATTCTGTTGACTGTAAGTAATATTTCTTTTACATATCTATTAACTTTCATTAGAGTGTTAGTAGAGTATTTGTAGACCGGTAGGGTTAGGGTTAGGGTTAGAATAACTTGACATGTACTTGCAAAGTTACTTATAGTCAGTAGAATGTGGGTGACCATCACAATAAATAGTTAACAGATATTAAGCAGACAGTCTAATAATACTCTAATGAGAGTTAGTTGACATGTAGGTGCAAAGTTACTTATTGTGAACAGAATGCTCAAAAATCAAATCAACTTACCAAATCAACTGTGGACAGCAGATCCTTTTCCTATTTAGCTCTCAAATTCTGGAACAATCTACCTAATACTCCATGAGGTTAAAAATCGAGTCATCGCAAGGATGCCTAAGGTCGGACATTCTGAGAGCTGCTTCATGAACACTGCCATAGACATGCTGTACCAAGATCGGTTCACCAGCAGCTGAAAAGTTTTGTTGAAGATCTGTACAGTACTCTTGAGAAATGGCAATTACTGCTTAGAGACTTATGCCCTGTTGGACATAAGGCTCAGTCCAACCACACTATCTTCCTTTATTCGGCAGCCGGATTGACTGGTCAACCAGAAGAGCTCATCCTACATACAGTCAGACAAAACCTACAAGTACTAACCCTAACCCAACTGCCACAGAATGAAGCCATCCAACCACTCCTCCTTTACAGGGTTGGATTATCCTCACCTTATTACCCCATATGCCAGTCCATCTAGCACTGCCACCATAGCACTTAACAGTAGGGGTGTGACGAGACACTTATCCCACGAGACGAGACGAGACACGAGACTGGGTTCACGAGAACGAGACGAGATTTTTAGACTTTAAAAAAATAAATAAATACAATCCTCGATGACATATATAGGGAAAAATAGTCTTTTATTCAACTGAAAAACACAAAATGCAAAAAATTTAGGTGCATTTTGAAATCAACTTGTACTTTATGAAATTAAACTTCTATTTTAATGAATTATATGCAGGGCTGGGAAGGTTACTTTTAAAATGTATTTCGTTACAGATTACAAAATACATGTTTTAAAAAGTATTTTGTAAAGTATTTTGTTAGATTACTTAATTTTAGTAACTTAATCTAAATACTTTGGAATACTTTGAAATAGTTAATGTAATGGGCATATTAACTTCGATGTCTTGTTTTTATGTTAACCACCTCTAAATAAAAATGGATGGCATGAATACTTTTAAAACAATTATAAATAGATAAATAATGCTATAAAATTATTATTTTCAATACAACATTTTGAACATAGAAATAAAAATAAAAGATAGAAATAAAAAAATGGGATATGGGAGGAAATTATGTTTTTAAATA
>JAFVLL020010133.1:0-16406 GCA_021397915.2 Tor tambroides
AGCGAGTGACTTCTGGTGGCGAATGAACAGAAGTGCATGGCCAGGATTCGTGACAACACCTAAGTATACGGTAACAAATTAACATAAACAATTGAAATCCTGTTTTATGTTAAAGGTAATAGCATTCAATGCTACAATGCAGATACAGTATAGTTATACAGTATAGTATAAATATACAATGTAATATGCTTTTCTGTTTGCACGTGTTTTTAGTGACTCTTTCTTCTTATTGCCTTAGTAAGCCAGTAGATGGTGCAAAGTGACTATGTTTTTGAATGAGTCCTTGACTTTTTTTATTCAGTCCATTTGTTCAAACACACTGATTCAGTCAGGAACTAACCGAATGATTGTTTATGAGTGAGTTGTTGACTCTTACATCCAATCCATTTGTCCAATCACACGGATTAATACAGGAAAGAAGCAAATCTTTATTAATGAGTCATTGGATCATTTACTCAACCGATTCATTTAAACACTAAATCGTTTAGGAATGAAACACTACTGGTTCATTCAACTTTGACTTTTTTGGGAATTTTATTCATTGGCAGAGCAAAAGTAGACAAAGAAACTGGCAATATTGTGTCTAAAATGTAAGGTACTCAATATTAGGTTCAGTGGATTGAATGGTTGTATAAAAGCAATATTTAATCGTGCCTTGAATATTAGTTTGTGTACTTTACATGCGCCTCATGCATATGGCCGAATCACAATCTGCTGATATTGACATACGCTCTTGCTTGTGTGATATTGCTTAAAATGCTTCACAAAGTTGCTTGTTTTTCTCAGCTGCAGGTTATCAGGGCAATGGGGGCTTGTCTTCATACATAAAAAAATAATCAGCGCTGTGACCCATCAGAGTTAATTTCACCTAGCCTATATTAGGAGCTATTTATGGATCCAATTATTTGCAGATTTGTTTAGTGGCCTTTCAATGGCACATGGAAAAAAATCATCTGACAGTGTAGCCACTGGATGATTCATTTTCTGTCTGGCATTTCTCCCAAACCTTGAGCTCAGCAGAAATGGCAGATGATATTTCTCCTCAGCTCATTAATAAATGCTCTGTTGTGTCATCAGTGCTGGTGACCCATTGCTGCAGTGGACATATAAGGCGGTCAAGATATCTGCTGAATTTCTTGCTTCAGGCACCAGGATTTACTGTTCAAGGAAATGTCTTGTGTTAAAATGTTATTTTGTGTTAGATCATAGTTTTGCAAAATTCTGACACATACAAATCTAACTGCAAGCCTCCAGCTTTCTCTACAACGGGTAAGTAAATCATAAATCACTAATTAAGTTACAAGCCTGCTAAATTTAGGAAATAATGATTTCTCTTAAACCCTGAGGAATGCAACATTGACAAGATAATTAACCCTGGTGATACTGCTGCACTGTAAAAAAGGTTATGTTATCAGCTAACCTACAAAGGTGGTTTTAAAAGCCAAAAACATATTGAATATGACTAAATCACTCTGGCTCCATTAGCTACCATCAACCAAAATAATTTTTAAGGATATTATAAATACCTCCTAAGGTAATGACTACCTGTTTTCACTTTCTACAGTGTATTCTGCTGAAAAGAAATCTGATGCACTGCTCTGGATATCAGCAAACATTACATGTGAGTTGAAACACTAATGTATCTTTCTCAGAGATGTGTGAAGATTGTTTGTGAGGTAATATTCATTTTTGAGACACTGTTTAGTCATGTTAGCTTTAAAAGTCACAGTTATTGACTGACTCATAACATGCTTGTTCACTTAGTTTGAACTTTCTTTTCTTAGCTTTTATCCTGAGACCTGAGGTTCATTTCTGAAAGAAGCATTATATGCTCACCAAGATGATATTTGTTTGATCAAAAATACAGTAAAATGACTAATATCAGGAAATAATAATAACTGTTATTAACTATCTTTGTTGGAACCTTGCCATCGGCCGCTGCTGCCTTTCATCTTGCATGATGGGATCGGCGCTACGAGCCACAGCTGCTATATACAGATGCATCCCAAAAAAATAGATTATCGTGAAAAATTAGAAAATGAAAGTGAAACTTTCATATATTCTAGATTCATTACATGTAAAGTAAAACATTTCAGAAGTTTTTTTTTTTTTTTTTTTTAATTTTGATGATTAGAGCTTACAGCTCATGAGATTCAAAAATCCAGTCTCTCAAAATATTAGAATATTTCCTAAGATCAATCCAAAAAAGGATTTGCAAAACAGAAAAGTTCAAGTTATTTAAAGTATGTTCATTTATGCACTCAATAGTTGGTCAGGGTTCCTTTAGCACAAAGGACAGTATCAGTGAGGTGTGGCATGGAAGCGATCAGCCTGTGGCTCTGCTGAGGCACTATTGAACCTTCAGCTCGTCTGGATTGTTGGATCGACTGTTTGTCATCTATCTCTTGAAAATATCCTATAGATTCCATATGGGGTTCAGGTCAGGCATGTTGGCTGGCCAATCAAGCACAGTAATACCATGGTCAGCAAACCACTTAGAAGTGGTTTTGGCAGTGTGGGCAGGTGCTAAAGTCCTGCTGGAAAAGGAAATCAGCATCTCCATAAAGCTTGTCAGCAGATGGAAACATAAAGTGCTCCAAAATCTCCTGGTAGATGGCTGCACTGACTTTGGACTTGATAAAATACAATGGATCAACACCAGCAGACGTCACGGCACCCCAAATCATCCCTGACTTCAGAAACTTCACACTGGACTTCAAGCAGCTTGGATTCTGTGCCTCTCCAGTCTTCCTCCAGACCTTGATTTCCAAATGAAATGCAAAATTTACTTTTATCTGAAAAGAGGACTTTGGACCACTGAGCAACAGTCCAGTTATTTTTCTCCTTAGCCCAGGTAAGACGCTTCTGACGTTGTTTCTGTTTCAGAAGTGGCTTGGTAGCCCTTTTCCTGAAGACGTCTGAGCGTGGTGACTCTTGATGCACTGACTCCAGCTTCAGTTCACTCCCTGTGAAGCTCTCCCAAGTGTTTGAATCGGCTTTGCTTGACAGTATTCTCAAGCTTGCAGTCATCCCAATTTCTTCCTTCCAATCAACTTTGCATTTAATATGCTTTGATACAGCACTCTGTGAACAGCCACCCCATTCAGTAATGACCTTCTGTGACTTACCCTCTTTGTGGAGGGTGTCAATGTTCGTCTTCTGGACCATTACCAAGTCAGCAGTCTTCCCCATTATTGTGGTTTTAAAGAACAAGAGATACCCAGAAATTATACTGAAGAGATGGTCATTTAAAGAAACTCAAATGTAAATATTCTAATATTTTGAGATACTGGATTTTTGACTTTCATGAGCTGTGAGCTCTAATCATCAAAATTAAAACAAAAACACTTTTGAAATGTTTTACTTTACATGTAATGAATCTAGAATATATGCAAGCCTCGTTTTCATTAAATCATATCCTGGGAGAAGAGAATTACATTGTCCCACAATTAACTATAGGCCAGTGTGTTTATCAGTTATGTGCATGCAAACACATTTGTGAGATACATTGCACTGCGAAATTAATGTAATCACTTTGAAATAGCTGCAGAGCTCGATGCTACATCTCACCTGAATTATGTGATTTGTACAGCTTCAACACATTTTGCTTTCAATTTGTATTCAGTCACTATGAGATAATTATATTACACCATGCTAAAATATTTATATCAGAAGTTGTTGGTGAATAAAAAGCCATAATCCTATTTTCCCTATCCAATAGCACAATATGTATTGTTACATTCATATTTAAATAATATTTAGTAATCAAACGTATATTTTTCAAAAAATATTGTTCTATCCATTTTGTGATATTTGTATATGTATTTGTAAAATTTCATTGTCTTCATTATATATATATATATATATATATTGTGGCGGGGTGGAAGGAACACGCGACAACAAAGCTGCGGTGAAAGCCCCGGAGGGTGGATTTATTAATCAAAAGGTGAATACGTGGGAAAGTGATGGCGGTCTTGCTCGTGCTGGTGCTCGTGTCCTTCTCCAGGTGTGGGTGAGTCCGTGGGGTGCTCGTGGTGAGGCTGATCGGTCACACGCTGCTTTCTGGAGGAAAGAAGAGACACAGTCAAATGGTTGCTTCATGGAGAGGCTTCTCACCCTTCCTCTGTGAGGGTGCCGTTTTAAAGCCGCCAGGCTGACGAGGCGCAGGTGTGGCCGATCAGCCGATGATGAGCTGTGCACCGGTGCTCCTCGTGCGTTTCCAGGGCAACGCTGATGTGAACTCGGGACGCTCGTCACAATATATATATATATATATATATATATACTGTATATACTGTATATATATATATATATATATATACCAACATTTTATATATTATATAAACATACTGTATGACACGTAACTTGCTATTCTGACTTGGTTACATGTACTTTTATACGTGTTTTAATATGAAAGACTGATGCTTAAAAGCTTCTTATATTCTTCAGCTCAACTCCAAAATAGACCTGTGAAAACAGTGTGGGGAAAACAGAACAAATAGTGAAGGAAAGTGAGAAAGAGATGGCATGAATTTAGCTAGAGTGTGGGAAGAATTTTTAAGAGGAAGGAGCAAACAAATGGTGAGAATTAATGACATGCAGGATCAATGGAGAGTGATAATCAGATCTGAATAAAAATGAAAGGCAAAAAATCACCAATCCAAATAGGATGCAGAATGCATTCTAGGCCCAATTGCTTTCCCATGTAGTTTATGTAGTATGTCAATCAGGTGTGTGTAGTCCATCTTGTGCATGTAAATAGTCCGTCAGTCATGTCTGAATGTGCAGCCAGAGTGGCGATGCATTCATTCACTCATCAATCATGGAGGCTTCACTCAGCCTGTTACAAACTACCATGTGGAAAATCCTTAAATGAAATGCACTTTTTTTTCATCTATCTTTGCTATAGATTGTTTGACTAACACTTCACGGTAAGGTAAACATTATTTTAGGATGACTAATCCGTTAAATTAAGCGTATAGCGTTTGTTTTGGCAGGTCACATGAGTCAAGCTTGCATCAGCTGACTCTCAGCTTAACCTAATCGGAAGATGACGCCTATCACAGCATTCCTATATAAGCTCTATTCAGTATTATTCAGCAGCTTTTTCGCTTGCTCAGGAGCAAATTACCCTCCTCCATCCCCAACTCCTCATTTCGTCACAGTCAGGACTTGGCTTTCTGATATTCCTCATTAAATCAGACTCCTTTTATCTTGAATAATAATGTTGTTGTTACCCTTAAATATCATTAAGTACAATAATGATATCTGCTTTGTTCTGATCTATTTACCCTTGGGTTATTGTTGCTGCTCTCCCTGCTCATTCATGACAGGCTGCATGGATGGGCAGGGAGTTTTTGCCAGAACAAAACCCAGAACAGAACTATACCACCAAACCAAACTGTAAGCTAAGTGTCCTGATATAACTAATATTAAAGAATTTTTGTTTCAACATTCATTAATCTCGGTTAATATTACTTTTTAATATTACTATTTCCTATAAATAAAACTAAATAATGCACTCAAAGCAACAGCATCTTAGTTTTGTTGTTTTGAGCCACAGGATCCACAAAAAACTCCAATTAAATCACAATGTGTAGGCACTCGCACCTGCGTTGAGTAATTGTTGTCTCCTAATGTTATAGTTGAGCTCATTTAAGTTATTTGCGCTCATGTTTCTTCATAATTTCAAATAATCACTCTCGTCTGATTTTTAGACTGTAAGCAGGCGGCTGATTGAACACATTGGGATCACAAATTATGAGAGCCTCCCCAATACACTGTGACATTTGTGGTAAATGTCAGCCACTGTAATCAGTGTAGGTGGGGAAGCCCATCATAGAGGTGAAGTTGGACTGGAGGGGAGCTGAATAGGCACCTTTTAAAGAATAACCTTAAAGGGATAGTTCACGCAAAAATGAAAATTTGATGTTTATCTGCTTACCCCAAGGGCATCCAAGATATAGGTGACTTTGTTTCTTCAGTAGAACACAAACAAAGATTTTTAACTCAAACCGTTGCAGTCTGTCAGTCATATAATGTCAGTCAATGGTACTCACGGCTTTGAGAGAAAAAAAAAACATACACAGACAAAACCAAATTAAACCCTGCTGCTCGTGACGATACATTGAGGTCTAAAGACACGAAACGATCAGTCTGTGCAAGAAACTGAACAGTATTTATATCATTTTTACCTCTGATCCGTGGCCCGGTCCAACTGTCCTGAGTGCGTTCATACAACAGCCGGCGTGTAACGCGTCGTCGTCTTCTTGCTTTACGGCTGATCGCAGACTTATAAGTGCATTACCGCCACCTATCTCTCAAATGGACCGTTGACACTATCTACAATCTCAATTAGGAGTGTCAGTGGTCCATTTGAGAGATAGGTGGTGGTCCACTCTGCTGTTGTGTTTATTTTAGAGATTCCTTTGAGGCTTTAAATTGAAATGAATGTCAATTGTCATAGTTTACTTGTTCCTTTGATATTTACTTTTTATTTTCTGTGGGACACAAAGGAGGTTTTTATTGTTGGTTGTGGCTACAAAAATGACAAAAGCTCCATAAAAGTATCATAAATGTAGTAAAAAGATTCCAAAAGGGGGTTATAGCAGTGATGCCAAAGAACTGTTTTTCGTTCCCCAAGAACCTTTCAATGAACAGTTCCTAAAAGAGCTATTATTTTCTAAGTGTGAAAAGCATTTTAAAAATCTAAAGAAAATTTTTCAACTATAAAATATTTTTGTGTAATGGAAGGTTTAATTTTAAGGTTCTTAATGGAACCACAGATGCCAATAAACCTTTTTTCTTCTTCTTTTTGGTCAAGCTTTCAGATTGTGTGTTTATTTTCAGTCTCTGAATTCTGTATCCCACTGGATTATGTAAAGACATACAGTACGTCTGCTTTTCAGCTTTGTACACTTGACCTCTATCAGATCTCATTCTGTGTATATGATTAGGTTTCCCTATGGAAGGCCAGTCTGAGAAAAACAACATATGTAACAATATTCTTCAGGTCCATTCACTGCTAGACTGACTATCTTTAGCATTCAAACTCGCCTGCTTATACTTAAATGAAAACTTACTTTCCATGTTTCTCCTTCAGAAGGATCAATAAAAGGATGTCTGTTTTCAGACCCCATAGACACGAATGACCTTGCCTTTCCTTTTTTCTTAGGCCATGAGCTCTGTTTGTTCAGATCAAGACATTACATATATTCAGGGTCACATGTTGGCAAACGGACTGATGAACATGGTCTGTACATGCTGAAAGACCACAGTGTCTTAGTGAGTGCAAATGATTTACTCAGCCATGATCGGCAATCTGATGTAATCACACTCTGCTAAATCAGACAAGCGTTAGTGAATTACTTAAGTTACACCTCACAGATCTTAAATCTCGCTGGTATCTGGATCTCCGCAGAGCTGCTATAGGAATGTGCTAGTTTTACAGTAGCTTTACTGTTTTTCTTCTTGTTTTTATGTTTTAAATATTCAAAACCTCATGATTTGGTAAATCATCAAGGGTTTTTCCATTGTTACAATTAATTTGTTACAATTAATTTTAAAAATGCCTTTTTTTTCTCTCTCTCGTTTTAATTCTGTTTGATTCTACTTGCTTTTTATATTTGTAATAAAAAGTACTTGCTCTCCTGTCTCACAGGAAATAAAAGCCACGCTCTTCTCTTGCTTTGTTGTCCCACATCAAATTAGACTGATGAAAGAGGACACAGCCAAAAGAGCAAAACTCAAAACTCTTTGAGGCTTAATTTTAAAATGTACTCTTTCCATTCAGTCCCATATAACGCATGCTGGGAATTAAAAATCCCCTGCTCAGTTTCTGTGCCTGTGAAAATTATTCATGTGGACCCAATTCAAATGGACTAAGTAAACTACTGTTTCGCATATTTAAGTAGACTTCACACAATTAAAGGTGCTATATGTAAGTTTTTGACTCTACTAAAGCATAAAAATACCATAATATGTTTGCAGATATTTAAGAAACATGCTAATTTAACATACTTGTTTATCTGAAAAACAATGCTACAGTCAGTTATTCTCTTTTGAAAATGTGCATTCCACCCCGGAATGTAGGTCTGTGTTTTGGTTTGTGAAACCCGCCCACTGCCAGTTTACCCAATTGTATTTCGGCACCCCGGGTTGCCAGTTGGTGGAAAACACAGTGTATTTCGTGTCATTCATCCCATGTGCGCTCATTCCTGTCGGTGTTGTTAATCTGGCAACCTGTGTGTGCATCAAGTCTGAGGAGGAGGGGCCGGGTGAAAAAAACCCCTCTCCAATATTTTAAATTTGGACTGCAATACCTAGTTCAACAGCTAGGTGTCCTACAATCCAACATACAGCACCTTTAAGCTAAATATTTTTGATTGAATAAATCAGGAAATCAGCTAAATAACTTGTTTCTTCTTAAATTGTACGAATTTTCCACCTCTGTGCGGTGAAACATGCACACAGTCTTGAATTACCTCCATTTAATTATTTGATTTTTACTTTTTGAAAAAGTCTCTCGTGCTCACCAGGGTTAAATTTATTTGATCAAAATACAGTAAAAGCAGTAATATTGTGAAACATTACTACAATTTAAAATAATTGTTTTCTATTTGAATATATATATTTTTAAAAAAAATCTGTAATGGCAAAGCTGAATTTTCAGCAGTCATTACTCCAGACTTCAGGGTCACATGATCTTTCAGAAATCATTTTAATACGATGATTTTGTGTCCAGGAAACATTTTTTTTATTATCATAAATATTGATTATACATGTTGAATTTTCTCTAACAGTTGTGCTACTAAATATATTCAAAAATATTATAGTATACAGTGGATTTATTTAGGATTCTCTGATTAATTGAAAGTTCAAAAGAACAGCATTTATTTGAAATATAAATTATTTGTAGCAATTATAAATGTCTTTAACTGTCACTTTTGATGAATTTAATATTTCCTTCTGAATACAAGTTTTAATTTCTTTCATTTAAAAAATCTTACTGACCACAAACCTTTGAACAACAGCATATGCAAACTGTTGCCCCCATGGTTTTACACTCATTTACCCCCTCTTTATTCTCTTGAATGATGAAACTTTAGTTCTTAGTCTGTTTTACTGCCAAAAATACCTCCTCACTGTACTTTACAAAAACACAAGTTATGTGGCTATAAAAATAAATGTGTAAATGTGTAATAAATTTTCCAATAGGGTTTTGGTTTCACTGTGTAAGATTTTTTTCTTCAAAAATCTGCCTCATATTTGCTCACAAAACTGGATGATTACTTCTGTGCCATTAAAATGTAGGGATGATCTGTCAAAGTAAATTGTTCTTTGAGGTTTTGTTGCTTGTATTAGAGCTGTTATCATGAACAGCAGTGTCATCGCCAGAGTCATTGAAATAGATTTACAGAAGAGAGGCGATGAATGACGCATTGCAGGAAGAGAAGTGAGAAGGGCAGGTTCCACTGGGAATAACATCTCATATCCCCATAAATGTGTGCACACACACTCACACTGGTCCTCTGGGGCTTTAACACTCAGTGATCATTCATTGCATTATTTGAGGATCTTCACATGCCATTGACGCACAAGTCAGCATCACAGTAAGCAGTGTATTTGTTCGCTGTCAGTAACATTTGGTTGTGTGGGGTCTTTGAGGGAATGACTCATCTTTGAGCAAGCACTGTTAGGAAAAAAAAATCCAGTTTTACCACTTTTTCTTCATTATTTTTTATCACCTTGAAATGAAATCTCATATGGAGTCTAACACAATTAAAATGGTGCTGCGCACATGTGTAACTTACAGAACCACAGACAGTGCTGCTGCATGTACAGCGCCCATAGGTTTTGCTTAGATTTGACAGTATTATATGACAATATGGCACTGAACAGGTTTTTCAGTGAATCTCCTTACAAAACCTGCAGTAAAAATTGCATTTCACAATATTTATAAAATATAGAAAATTGGAGAAAATATAGTATTTTGTTAGACTTTTTTGCATTATGCAATTTTATTTTACCCACGTACCTGCAATGCATTTTGTATTGTCTTTTTTTCTTTCTTTTTTAATGCTGATTCTTTTTATGGCAAATACTTTTAATACTGCTTCATTGTTGATTATCATATTGATTATTTATTGATAATTATTTTTTCAATTTTCAATGAAATTAATGAAATGTAATTCAATTTTGCATATATAATTTATATGCACTGCATACTCCTATGCAATGTAATGCAGTCCTAAATGTCATGTAGAAACTAATTTACTGTGAAGCTGCTTTGCAACGCTTTGAATCGTGAAAAGCGCTATACAATTGAATTGAATTGAACTGAATTACACTAATGAGAATTGAGAGGTAAAAAGGGAGGGAAAAAATCCTTATGCAATTCCTTTTTTCCCCTTTGATTTTTGGGATAAAATGTGACCTGGACATCTGTTTGTAAAATTCACCACTTTAAGTTGCTCCTTCATTTTTACCTAACGATTGCTAAGAAAAACCTAACTTCCATTTCATCTACAACATCTTGTAACTATTTACAGGGGTGGTCCTCTGGGGCTTTAATGCCTTGCCCAAAGGCACAATGGTAATAAAGCAGTATTGTGATTGCGAGTGAGACTGAACCTGCAACTATTCTATTAGTAGCCTAGATCTTAAAACATTAACCGCTACCTGCCTCCCAGTATGCATGAGAATCAATTCAAATGTAAAACTTAATTTTAATGTTGCCATCTGATTTTAAGATACCTGCATTCCTCAAATTAATGCATTTGAGGCCACAGATAGGGATTTCAGAGACTAAAATGAATTATTAATAGAGGCTGAAGCTTATTGTGGTGCTGTCTTTCCTTAAGAAAACTGAATTTAGCACATATCTTGAGGGAAGAGTGCTATTTTTGCATGAGAGAAATGTGTTATGTATGTGAATCTCTTGCAGCTCACTGAATTCAGATAATGGCTTAGTCAGGCATTTCAAGGGTTTATTGTCTGGATATTGGAAATCTTTTAGGATAGGAATCAGAATTTGGAGTGTTCTGCTGAAGGCTGTTTTCACTGTAGTGATGTGATTAAGGTGCATTTACTACGGAGCACCTGTCAGAGCTGTCAACAGAGAGAACATATCTCACACATGGCAACACAAGTCACGCTGATTTATATGCACACCTAAAAACAGCACAATTGCACTCCGCTGAATAATGTTTGAAATTGATGCATCTCTCCATGGCAGCCCTGTCACGAATCCTGGCCATGCTCTTCCGTTAACTCACCACCAGAGGTCACTCGTTCACCACACGGACTCTCATTCCACACAGCACACCGGACTACAGCTCCCATAACCCATTGCACCTACACAGCTGATTGCGCTGATCACGCACAGCTGACTCTCGTTCACACACACACTACTTAAGCTATGGGCTGTGTGCGAAATGCCATACTATCATACTACTCTTACTATTTCTGCAGCATGCAGTATGTAATAGTATGCAAATTTTCTGTATGCATGAAATACCCGGATGACCTATATTTGCCAGAATCTGCTAAATATAACTCAAGTATACTGAAATCAGTACAGAAGCTGTGTTCCGAATGGCACACTATCATACAACTCCTACTATATTGCAGTATGCTGTGTGTATACTGTGAATTTTCTGTATGCATGGAATGCCCGGATTACCTGCTATATTTGCTGAAATTTGATGTATGCATCTGAGGACTCTGCGTGGGATACTGTTTCCCAGAATGCAACGCGCTCCATGTGACGCTTCATCTTCAAACGCGTGAATTAACAGGAGGCGGGGAATAGTAATTATAAATGTTACACTTGTATATATACGTATATGCATACACATGTAAACTACAAACTATCGCTGTGCATCTAAAAACAATGTCATTTGTTGTACATAAATCTCTGCGGCACTTTTCAGATCAAGTCAAATGACGTCACCTTTATCTCTAAAGCACTTTATACATTGTTTCAAAGATATTACATAATAATATTAATATTGCAGTAGAATAATATATAAATAAAATGTATAAATAAACTTAATATTTCAATTAAGCAAACAGAATTAAATTCCGCTGTCAAGCAGCTCTAAAAAGAAATGGAATGTATTTACTCTAAGGACAAATAGACCAGGATTTGTTATAGATTTGTAATAGATTTGTTAGCAAAGGCTATTTACATGAACTCCAGCCACCAATGCCTGGCTGCGATAAACAGTTCTGCAAAAGACATGCTTAATTCACCAAAATCAGTGGCGCAGTGAGTAAAAGACGAGAGATGTGTGCTGTTGATGCGAGCCATCCGAGTTCGAATCTAGCTTTTGTCAAACTCGTGCAACTCCTTTTCCCATCACATACCAGATCAGAAAGGCATTTATTTTCCATAGCAAATTAAGTAAATATTTGAAAAGTGGAGATTAAACGCGTCATTAATAATACAGTGTGTTTAGCTGTAGATAGGGTTTTGTCCCAATAAAGTGGCGTTCATCAAATAAAATTTATGATAATTTGCACTCAATATGTTATTGCATACTGTTTTATAATGTACTACAGTACTGAAGTATAAATATCTGCCACCTAACTACTATTTACACACTTGTTGCTAAAGAAAATGCTGCTATTTTAGTGTAAACAGAATTTATCATTATTTGCACTTAGTGTAATATATCACTTTTTCCAATTAGTGAGACTGCCAAAAATATCATAGTTCATTTAAAGACAACTCATTCAGTTCAGTCAACTTCAATTATGAAATGAGTTCAATTGGCCAATATAGCATGGTTTACTAATATGAAGCCTTATTAACAAGCCTTGTAAAAAGAATGGTTAGCACATTTGTTTGTAAGGTAACAACCTTGACAGCTGTGCTGAATTAATGTTTGTGTTTGTCATGTGACAATTAAGCATACTACTCTGAAACATTTGTTGCTTATTGTATACTGTTTCACACACTATACTTTAAAAAATAGTAGGCAGTATGCACTGTGTACTGGGCAGTAAGCAGTAAGCAAGTATGCCATTTCGAACACAGCCATGGACTTCCTCAGTTGTATCGCCGAGTATTGTTAGCGTTTATCTCTCTCCTAGCGATAGCTACATTACAGAGCCTTAGTCTTAGTCTTGCCTTGCCTTGTTTATCTTGCCGTGTCTGACCCTGCCCGTGTTTCCTGGATTTACCCTTCGCCTTGCCGTTTGGACTCTGTTCGCACCCCTTTTGGATTATTGCTCTCGTTTCTGGATTATCTCTCTGCCTTGCCCCTTTGGATACTGTTCGCCGATCGTTGACCCACGCTTGCTCCACGGATTGCTGTGTCTTTCCCTTGCCATACCTGTTTGTTGTGTACCGACCCTGCCTGTTTTCTGACCATGTTTTATAATAAAGCTTTGCATATGGATCCGCATGTCTCGTCAGCCCCATAACAAGCCCCTTCTCAGTGTCAATTTTAAAACTGCTTAAAAATAGCAATTTAATCAATTTGAGCTCTCTCATTATTTTTCTGCCTGGATGCCAGATTTATTTAGATGTTAAATGCTTAGCAGAGGCTTATTCTACAGTGACACCACTTGCAGAAATAGATCTAACTAGAATCACAATTGTTATAATTGTTATTACAATGTCCTTTTTTTTTTTTTTTTTTTTTTTTTGATCATTTATCATTATGTAGAAACCTTGGGCATTCTAGCTCCTCAGAAATCTCTAAATTGATAATCTTTCTATAAAACCTTCCTGAAGGTGCTGTAATCAGTCTTTTTATAGTAACATGGAAAAAATCTGTCTACAACCTGACAAATATAACTAAAATAGAGAAAAGAGAAATCCCACAGGTGCTTGCGACAGCCGTGTGTCACGGATCTGGACGTTTTGTGTGTTTTTCTCCCCACGTGCTCCCCGTGACCCAGTTTCCCCATGTGTATTGTTCATGTTATTCACCTACGTCTCGTTAATTATCCCTCGTTTAGTTGTGTATTTAAAGTGTTATCTTCCCTTGATTCCCTGTCGGGTGTCTATACGTCTATCCTGTGGTCTACATGTGTGTTCCTGCCTGCTCTCTGTTCCCTGCTATTTGGATTAATAAAGATTGGGAAGTGGAATCTCCTGTGTCTTCGTTCTCCTTGCTCTGCCATGGTACTGCCCTGGAGGCTTCCCGTCCCGCACAAGCCTGTCCTGAGGGGCCTCCAAGGTGGCCACCCTCAAACACCTCGATTGTATGTGTCGCGAGGACGAGCCTTCCGGGAGGGGGGGCGATATGTCACGCCCATGGACTGTCTGTGTTTGTTTTTCTCCCCATGTCCTCCCTGTGACCCAGTTTCTCCCTTGTTTGATTGTGTTCTAATTAATTATCCTCATGTGCCTGCCTACATAAGCTCTGTTCTGTTCAGTTTGTGCTGACCGGTGCTAACGTCATTTTGTGTCTCCTGCTTGCTCTGTTCTCTGCTTTTTGGGTTTCATTTAAGATTGTAAAGTTTAAGTTCCTTCATCTCCGTGCTCCTCGCTTCCTCACTGCAGCATCGTGACACCACGAGCTGTGTAAACACCAATAAAATAAGTCTGGAGAGAATTAGCTGATAGTATTTCCATTAATCTCAATGGCAGTTGCTCGGCTGGAAACAGGACCCCTATTAATCAATTGTATTGCTAAACGGATGACTTTGTAAATATATTACAGTTTGTCGTATACTGTTTCTGCCGTCCAGGTGCTGTGCTACATAGGTTAGGAATTAGCAGCTAATTTGTAAAAGCAGGTTGAAATGTAAGTTGAATGTGTAAGTTAAAGTGTTTTATGGTGGGATTATACAGTGCACTTCAAATATTTAAAAATGCCCTTGGCAAAGTGGAAGTTTGGATTATATTAGAATAAATACTTTTGACTATGAAACTATAAACACATTTTAAAAATGATTCAAATATACAAAATCTATATATAGACCCACATTTTTGTTCAAATTGGTTTATTGTGCTCTGCCATTAACTGACAGTCAATGACTAAGGCTAAATGTGTGCTGACCCAATAATCTTCATAAAAGATATTTAAAAGCAAGAATACTCAGACGGAAGGATTTATTTTGATACTGTCCCTAATCCCACTGTAAAACCTTTTGAGGCCATTGGCTCATTGCTGTTGAGCCAGTTCTTCTGCATGTTTCCTTCTGTTTCTTCCATATCCTTATATTCACCAATAAGAGCAGACAAGATAACTGATTTAATCAATAAACATATTGGGATCCCCACCCCCAATTTATCCAAATGTTTTACTTCATCTGTGATTTGTAAAGCACATAGGCCTTGTTCAGACTGTCAATCCAAATCCATTTATTTGTGTATCCGATTGGAATCTGATTTAAATGATTGACTGTCCACACTGAATCGCAGCTGTTCAAATCCAATTTGTGTGTCCCACAGTGCTCCTTCACTTTACCAAATATCTGCATTGGTTTCTAAATGACGTTGTGTTGGTGTGCCTACGCTAAAAACATCAGTAACAGCAAAGTTTGCAATACACATGTTGTCTTTCAGTATGGCAACATATTGCTGTCATGCTGGATTATATGTAAGGGATGTGTGTGTGTGTGCCCAACCTTGGGCCTGTCCAAATACCCACACTTGAGGTCTTTGCACTTGACCACTTGTCATCTTACATGAAGTATTTCCTTTATGTTTCTTGTATAAGTGTTCAAGTGGGCATGACCGGGCCATCCCAAGTTCGAGTCCTGGTTTGTGGACCTTTCCCAATCTTGTACCCCCTCTCTCTCCCACTTCGCTTCCTGTCTAAAAACTGTCATATCGCAAAAATGCCAAACATAAATCTTTAACAAAATACAAGTGTTTACAGAGATTTATTTTGATTTTCAATGCTTTCCATTTTAAAATAAACTTCTAAATGTCTGTTCAGTAGTCTCTATAACAGACAACACAATTTAAAAATTGTGGTGCTTCTAATTAAGTGCTAAAAAGCAGTTGCAAATGCTATACAAAATAAACATACTCATCTTTGCACCAATAAAATGTGCAACACTTTGTTTTACTAACAAATTATATGTAATATCTAATTGTGCCAGCAGCTGTCACTCTGCAGCTCTCGCCTGGTTGTCCATTGATGGTAAGCAGGGTTGAGCTTGGTCTGTACCTGCGGAGACCACCTGGGAAAACAGGTGCTAGTGAGTCCAGCAGGGGTGTTTACCCTGCAGTCTGTGTGGGGCCTAGTGTCCCAGTATAGTGACGGGGACACTACTGAGAAAAAGCACAGTCCTTTGAATGAGATGTTAAACTGAGGTCCTGACTCTGTGTGGTCATAAAAAGGATGTTTTTCAAAATGAGTAGAGTTGTGACCTCACTTAGCCTCGGAGTGGTATTCGAGGGCATTAAGGGCACTGCGCTTTGATGTTTTTAAGACCTG
>JAFVLL020010135.1:0-14567 GCA_021397915.2 Tor tambroides
TTGCTGATTCTGAGAAATATAACATAGAAACAATGAAAGACATGAGACATTAGAGGCAGCGCAATCAAAAAAGAAAGAAGATTGATTCTGTCTGCGCAGATGTTTTGGAGGTAGAGCAAGCTCTGGACAATGTTGGCTGGTAATAGCACCCTGGAGACATCCATGCTCTGTTTATAGAACGGCTTAATTATCATTGATTTGGCTTCTAACCAGCTGTGGAAAGTCCTCTATGAGGGTGATGAGGACACTTTGGAAACGGGGGGCTTTCAAAGTTTTAAGTGATATTTTGACCCAGGCATGACTAAGATGTAAGACAAGAAAGACCTTCACTGCCAAAGGCTTCTTAACAGTCCACTTTCTGAACAAATATAAGTGAAAACAGTCATTTATGAGGGAAAATCCCTTAATCGTGGTGCTTCAGAGTTAGGGATTCAGCAAACCCTTGACCATAAGCAATAAAATTTGACATGCAACAGACATGAATTTTACCTCACGCTTTGCCACTTGTTGAGGTGTGTTATTACACATTTACGATTTTTGCTTAGCAGATGATAAGATGAGAGCAAGCAAGCAACCACATAGCAACTACCCAGATCCTGCAGTGCCATACTGTAGCAACTACAGTGTAAAACACATAAAAAAAACAATAGCAATGTGAACACTCTAGCATCACTTTTTCTTCAGAAAGTGTACAAATGTAGTTTATTATTGCATTCTACTGAAAAAGAAATACATTGTAACATGCATATCAGATTCACACGAGTTTTTCTTAGCGTGCAAAAAGGGTCAGGTGGAATCAAACCCCTCTTTGAGTTCTACAAATCTACCATAGAGCCCTGTGAAACACGCTCAACGAGATAGAGAGCCTCCCGTGGGACACGAGCGCTACATGCCTGGCTCCTTCACAACAATCCCCTGATTAGCTCATTTAGAAACACTTTACCCTAACAAATAGCAGACATCATCAGGATCTCCCCATCTTACTTTCAGCAAAAAAGGGCCATGTCAGGCCAATATCAGAGCAGGCCGGCTTCATTGTAGTAGGTTATTTGCCTGCTGTAGATGCTATCAGCCACTCTATGCAGCGAAATTGGCCCACTAGGTCTGACCATTGAAAGACCCCATTCGGATTGTAACGCTTCATGTACAGTCCTTGTAACAGAGAAAAAAAGAACTGAGATGATGAAGTAATTTAAAGTCCCTCTGGACCAAGTAATGAAAACAAACAAAATGGGGGGTAGAAAAGACTGACTTTTTAAAAAAAAAAAAAAAAGGAACGTTGTCTTGGCGTTTTACCATTCTCTATGAACCGTGATGTGCCAAGTCTGGAAAATCGGGCCGTACAGAAGCGCGCACACACATTTGCTCGCAAAATAAACTGGAACATAAAAAGGGGCCTGCATCTTGATTCTGAGCACTTGATGACGAGCGATTTTCCCAAAGCAATTAGCCCTGAAAGTCAACTTTGCAGCGACCGCGGGAGTCTGATCCACGCCGGCCACCCAACAAAGGAGGCACTGTCCGGCGAACTCCTGACACTGCCTCGCTGCGATGTTTGTTTATCAGCACATTAAATTGATGTTCTCCTGCCTATTCTGGCTGATCTGACATTGCAAACACGTGAGCTACAGAGAGCCGAACCATGACTGTTGAGACACTCAGAGGACATCTCATATCTCATATTGTATATATATATCTCCATATAAATGGAGAATATCAAAATAGAGAAAATGTACTTTATTTCACCATTTATCTTGTTTACAAGACCACAAAGAACATTTCTTTGGCTTACATGAAGGAAAATCATGATGGCAAAACAAGGAGCCATAAAAGGACATAAGGGAGTGTTTGTTTTCATCCAAAAATGAAATAAGAGCTTTCTGTGAGAAGAAAATAGACAGCTTACATGGCCAACACACCTTCCAAGCTGTTTACATTACCTTTGTCAGCCTCTTTGTGGGGTCATTGTCAATAAACATTGTACACATATATAATGGTACAATATTAAGCAGCATTTCCTACAAAATACCCTGTATTTCCAATTACCACTTGGCAATAACTAAAACTTATACAGGATTCATTAGAATTATACTAAAATGTTGATCATGGCCAGTTTTTCAGAATGTTTAATGCTTGCTTACAAGCCCCAAAATGAGTCAGTTGAATATTGTTTCAGCCCAACAGAAACCTCGTATAAAATTTTGACTTTGATTTGACTTTTATTTCCTGTTTTTCTCCCACATAGATGTAAATACTGTGACCGTTCATTCAGCATCTCCTCCAACCTCCAACGACATGTTCGTAACATTCACAATAAGGAAAAGCCTTTCAAGTGCCACCTTTGCAATCGCTGCTTCGGTCAACAGACCAATCTGGACCGCCACTTAAAGAAACATGAACATGAGAATATTCCAGGTAAAATCAGTTTCCCTTTACTCTAAATCATTTCTAATCATGTAAATTTATTTTCATTTGGATCTCAAATCTAAAATGCTTGTATATATTTATTTTTTTATTCATTCATTCTTATTTAAGATAAATAATACATTTTACCCAAATTTATATTACCATATTATTTTCATGAATTTCTTTTTTATTTATTTGCTTGAAAGTGATTAATGCTTAAAAAAAATACCTAAAATAAACAAAATAATTAAATGTGCAGATGTTAATAAATAATAAAAGTAACACTTTAGTATAGGGACCAATTCTCACTATTAACTAGATACTTATTAGCATGCATATTATTAGCATATTGGTTGTTTATTAGTACTTACAGTATGAAGCACATATTCTGCATGACGATATTATACATCCTTAATCCTACCCATTACCTAAACTTAACAACTATCTTACTAACTATTAATAAGTAGCAAATTAGTAGTTTATTGAGGCAAAAGTCATAGTTAATGGTTTGTTAATAGTGAGAATTGAATCTTAAAATAAAGTGTGACCAGAATAAATTTAAAATATAAGTCAATAAATGCAAAAAAAACAAAAAACATGCAACCTTATAAACTTCTTCTATCCCTCACTATTTCTTGTTTAATAAGTTTAGTAAATAACTTTAATCTATATATTTTTCTACTTATTTGTTGTAGTGAGTCAGCAGTCTGGGATCCTCTCGAATTTAGGAACAAATATTTCCTCACCGAACTCTGAGTCTGACAATCATGCACTTTTGGATGAGAAGGAGGACTCGTATTTCTCAGAGATTAGGAACTTCATCTCCAATAGTGAGCTGAACCAGGCCTGCAGCTCCTCGGAGAAAAGGTACGAGCTCACACACATGCACAAACACATACATGCACAGAATATATTTTGAAGCTATGGCAACAAACCACCTGTCCAGTCAGACACACTCAGTCCTGAAGTTATAGTCTGTCCTCTAGTGGAGGACTGTGGTACTGCTGGACCAGCCTTGTGTGTGTGTGTGTGTGTGTGTGTGTGTGTGTGTGTGGCGGGCACCCATTACAGGCTTCGCCTTCAGTCGGCAGAGGGACGGGACATCTCAATGAGTCATTTCACCTTGTTGAGTTCTGTTCTGCATTAAGCACAGCCAGATACACATCAGGGAGCACATTCCTTCGGCTTATGAAAACACCAAACAAAAGCTCATTACTGCCAAATTCATGAACCGTCAGCACGCCTGTCGGTGTGTGGCCAGGTTCACGTTGCTTCAGAGTTTGGTTTAGGTGATTCACACAGACAAATGCGTACGAACAGATACATGGCCAAACACATGAATTCTTTTTTAGATGCGTAATGATCCTCCTCAATTTTGCCGGTTCCTCCAGAAGAGACCCTCTGCCTTGTCACTTGGAAGCTCTGGCGTGGGCTGAAACCTCTCACTGCCATCTGGGATCAATAGTCCTGTCCTGACTCGTACAAGCAGGCCTGGCATTTTAATATCTGTAATTCAAATAAGTGCTCTGTTTTGTCTCCCTGCAAATCAGCCTCACAGAAACACCCGCTTCAAATGGACAGGCAGCTGCAACATTCCCCTATGCTCTCATGCGTCTCATTTCATGACATTTGCCCGTTTCTCTCTCGCTCTCTGTCACTCTTGTGCAGCCAGTCTGCATTCATGGTGGAAAGTTTTTCTACTAATTTCTTCTTCTGTCTTTTTTACTCTGTAGGTAATAATACAAAATGTCATATCTCATTTGTTTCCCCTATAAAGCAGTGAGATTAAAAACATAAAAATGGATATTTTGGTAAAGTCTCCTCCCTTTCAGGTTTTTCTCCTGAGAAAAGACTCAAGTCACACATTTGCTGCTTCTTGAGTCTTTAGGAGCTATCCCAACAATGTCTTAAACATTAATGAGACATAACTGAGAAGTCAATTATCTGAGCTATACTAGTATCCACATTCATTTTATCCCTCCATGTAAGCTGAATGACAACCAGTGTTGGGGAAAGTTACTTCAAAGTAATCCATTACAATATTGTGTTGCTACATAAAAAGTAACTAATTGCATTACTTAGTTACTTTTTATGGAAAGTAATGCATTGTTACTTTTGCATTACTTTTTTTATCACCTGAGCTGGGCTTGCTTATTTATTTTTAATAACAAAAAACCTTTTCATACCTAAAGTGAAATTAATAAGCCTCAGGCTGAAGGAAAAAATCTTTGCATCTCACTCCCGATTTCTCTCAACATGGACAGGAGAGGTGTCAGTGAAGAAATGTGAAAAAGCAACTTGCATTACATTTGAAAAAGAAACTCAGATATTTTCTTGTAAATTTAAAAGTAATGCATTACAATATTGCTTTACTCCATAAAAAAGTAACTAATTACTTTATTCCATAAAAAGTAACTTATTGCTTTTCTCCATAAAAAGTAACTTATTCCATAAAAAGTAACTGATTGTGTTATTCCATAAAAAGTAACTGATTGCATTATTCCATAAAAAGTAACTTATTGCTTTTCTCCATAAAAAGTAACTTATTCCATAAAAAGTAACTGATTGCGTTATTCCATAAAAAGTAACTGATTGTGTTACTCCATAAAAAGTAACTTATTGCTTTACTCCATAAAAAGTAACTGATTGCGTTATTCCATAAAAAGTAACTAATTGCATTATTCCATAAAAAGTAACTTATTGCGTTACTCCATAAAAAGTAACTAATTGCGTTATTCCATAAAAAGTAACTTATTGCGTTACTCCATAAAAAGTAACTTATTGCTTTACTCCATAAAAAGTAACTAATTGCGTTACACCATAAAAAGTAACTGATTGCGTTACTCCATAAAAAGTAACTTATTGCGTTACTCCATAAAAAGTAACTTATTGCTTTACTCCATAAAAAGTAACTGATTGCGTTATTCCATAAAAAGTAACTTATTGCTTTACTCCATAAAAAGTAACTAATTGCATTATTCCATAAAAAGTAACTTATTGCGTTACTCCATAAAAAAGTAACTAATTATGTTACTTTGTTACAATTTATAGAAAGTAATGCATTATATTCCTTTTGCATTACTTTTTGGCACCTGAGCTGGGTTTGCTTATTTATTTTAATAACAAAAAAAAACAAAAGTTATATTTTTGGCAACTGTAAAAGCTCTTTCACACCAAAAGTGAAATTAATCAAAGGAAGAACCTCTGCACCTCACTCCTGATTTCTCTCAACACGGGGACAGGAGAGATGTCAGTGAATAAATGGGAAAACAAGGTAACTTGCGAAAATTTAACTCATATATTTACTTGTAAATTTAAAAATAATCCATTACTTTACTAGTTACTTGAAAAGTAATCTGATTACGTAACTCACATTACTTGTAATGTGTTACCCCCAACACTGATGGCAACAATTGTCTCATTTAACCTTATTTGTATTTCTCCTGTATAAGGCATTTTCAGAGAAACATTTAAGACATAGTTGATACTCAAATAAAAAGTTGATACCTTCACTGCACATCAACACTTTTTACTCCCAAGGAATGTTAGGAGAAACATCTGAGACAAAGTCGATACCTAAATGAAGAGCTTCATTAAATCTAATGAGCTATGAAAGAGAAATTCAGGGACTCTTTCTTTCTTTTCCTCTGTGAATGGCAGTGGAAATAAACATGATCTGCTCTCCCGGACTTCACTATGTAGAGAGGCATGATGGGGTTTCCCTGCAGCTGGTAGTAGTGTTTCAGAGTGCGTGCGTCTGGTCTCTCTGACTGAGTTTGACTGTCAGTCTGTAGGGGGCTGCAGGTTTAGCCTATCAGGGGACCCTCAGACTGAGACATTTATCTGTGCGCTGCATTGACGGAGCCCCCCTTCCTCGCAGCTAACGCAAACAGCGCTCCGACATGTTTAGACTGAGAGACAAAGCGCAGGTCTGTGGCAGGAGCGCTGCTGTCTCCCACGTGGCATGGACTTTCTCTCAGGCCAGGGCAAATTTGATTATGGGATATTTAAGCATGATGGAAAATGGGAAACAAGCAGTTCTTCTTGTTCCCTTTTTTTTGTTTTTGGTAAGTCTACACCTCACATAGCTTAACCACCCACCTTACGACCCCCTCCTCCTCCTCCCGCTCGACATTCGTCTGCCTTAATAGAAGTTCGCTTCAGAGCACTGAAGTAAAAGCGACTTTGGAGGGGTGCGCGCAATGACATCATAAGCTGAAACATTTGGAAAAAGCGAGGTAGTGGAACGGCGCAGTGCTGATAGCTGCTTTGCAGAACAACCGTTTACTCTGGAACTCGGTGGCAATGAGACAAACCATGATGATTGCTCCTGACCCGTCTAGCTCGCTCTGTCTCGCCTCTCCAAAATTAGCCAATTCATCATCGCCACGCTCGCAAGAAATGTCTGTCATTAATTGCAAAATCGGTGTGTTTGTCATTCGTGGATCTGTGTTTTCTAGCTCCGGCCAGGAATTACTGCCCAGTCCAAAATGATGGATGGCAACCCAGAGAGCAGCACAGCACTGATATTTGGCAGTCAGATTATGATGAGAGAATTACCGCAATGGATTCTCAGGGTGAAAATAGCTTATTATTTTATCCGGTATTTTGGGAGGTGTAGTTAGTTGCCATAGTTGTCTCCTTTGCCCAAGGACATAAAAACTCATCGCCAGCGGCCATTAGAAATTTGGTTGAGGAATTTCTAAAATGTGCAACCACATTTTTGTTTGCGCAAAGTTTCCAGAGAGGAAGTTTTTGTGTATTTGTGTTAGTTCCTGTTTAAGTTGGAAGGTTTTTCAAGCTTAGTTCCCACGTTGGTAGAGACCTGGATGGGAAAAAGCAAGATGATAGCTTTGAACATGAAAAATAAACACTGAAATGCAGACAAAAAGACATAAGACAGGACCATTCCTTCTGCTATGGATATAGTTTCACTCAACAAAAAAAAGGGAAAAAAAGGCCATTATAAGAACTGAATATTTTAAAGAGGACATATCATGGGGGAAAACAGTATTTTTCAGTTTGAAATAAAACAGTATGATGTACTGTGTAGTCATATGAGCAATCCACCCGCACAATTCATGGAATTTAAACTGCAGAATGAGTCATTCAGAAATCACACTGCAAAAAAATCATTTCCATTCATTCCTTTTCAAAGGCATTTTGGTTCTGTTTTTCAGTGCAACTTCCAAGCATCCTTAAAATGAGATAAATTTACATGAAAAAAGTCAGATTTCTGACAAAAATCCTGATTAAGAAAAAGATTTTGCTTTGACCTTTTCTGTTTACATATCAGCAAAAATTTAGTATTCAAAACCAAAGTATTCAAATTGGTATTTTTACTCATTTTGTTTGCAAAGAGCTTCTCCAGTAATAACAGCTGTTGTTTACATATAGAGATGTTAAAAGTACAGTAGTAAAATCAGACTTCAAAGCATCAAAATGATGATGAAAATGGTCATATGTAAAACTAAATGACGACTGTTTGCCATTACAGGTCAGAGTTGACGGAGGAGGAACAGCCTCAGAGTCACACTCACGCCGCCTCAAAACTGGAGGAGGAAGATGAGGAGATGGAGGGTGATGATGAAGATGAGGAAGGCTCGTTGACAGAAAAGTCACAGGACGAGACGGCCTCTCCCGTCACTATGGTGCAGGGCACCTACGACGAGGACGAGGAGCCGACCCCTCTCCCTATGTCTTACGAACACACGCGCAGGTCAGCCAAACACATCTGTCTGTTTACTGGAGAAAGGCTTAAACAGGGCAACTCTCACCTAAATGAACACTCAAACTTGCAAAAGCTATACAGTTATAATCCTACCTTGTGAAAGTCACATGATATAACGTTTTTCAATTCATTTTACTGCAACATGCAAAATAAAAAAGAAGAAGCCAAAATCAGGCAATAAAACAATAAACAGAAACATTAAGAGGGTCAATTCTGAAGAAAGTAGTATGAGTAGTGTAAGCTATATTATTTATCATTGATTAAATTTGCAATCTGGATTTATAATAATGTATATAAACTGCATGTACACTACTAGTCAAAAATTTGAAATAATAATAAAAAAAATATGTTGCTAAAAGAAGTCTCTTGGGCTCTCAAGGTTGCATTTATTTAATCAAAAATACAGTAAAACAGTAAAATGATGAATTTTCAAAGAACTTTTCTATTGTCATTTTAAAATTCATTTATTCATATTATTTAGAATTTACATAAAATTAAATGTATAATAATTTTTCCTGTGATAAATTTTATTCAACGGGGGTGCTTTAAATTGATCAAAAGTGACAGTAAAGGCATTTACAATGTTACAAAAGATTTCTATTTCAAGTAAAATCTGCAAAACTTCAGTTCATCAAAATAATAAAGTATCATGATTTCCACAAAAATCTGCAGCACAGCTTATTTTCAACATTGTTGATAATAAAAAATAAATAAATAATAATAATAATAATAATAATAAATGTTTCTTGAGCAGCAAATCAGCATATTAAAATGATTTCTGAAGGATTATGTCATTTTAAAATATTTAATTTTTTTTTTAAGTTTGGGCTGTATTTCTGATCAAATAAATGCAGCTATGGTGAGCATGAGATACTTCTTTCAAAATAAGAAAAAACATTCCAAACTTTTGGCTTACTTATAATTTCGTAAAGTTACATTTTTATAATGCGAAAAGGATTCAGTTTTGGTTGAGTGTTCATTTAAGATCAGAAGTTTTAGAGAACAAAAATGTATCGTATATATATATTGCACAAACATCATTAGCAAGCAACAGAAGTACAATGGGCCTTCAACACTACAGCTCTGATCCAAAACCCAGTGAGCTGCACAGGGTGCACTTACATCGAAATAAAGCCTGTTCCTAAAGGCATAACCATACGTATCTTTGATAAAGCAGGCAATCCCAGAATGCAGAGTTTCTGCCTACTCTAAGTTGAGTGTTCCAAATCAATTCAGAAAGCTGCCTTAGAAGGCACAAGGAAGTTCCCTAAGTAGACAGCAAGGCAGCTCACCAGATTGTGGAACAGAGTGTCTGTATAACACTGCTTGATATTACCCACTGTTGAGTAGACATTCATTGTTTGCCGTAGTGTTTGCCGCTGTGATCCCTCATTGTCTGTCAGTCGTCTTAAAACAACTAACACAACTAATCAGCATCTAGTCATCTGCCACTATCAATGTGTGTTTAGTCATTGAAACTTTGACTTGCCAAAACAAAGAAAACAATCCGTTTGAACAGCTATTTTGCACCCATGCAGTTCCATAGAATTCTGGAATTTCAAGCATCCGGTTCTATTCCATTTCCATTCTCTCCTTCACTGTCCCCATCCTGAATAGTATTTCTGCTGGAAATTTTTTAATGATCAGTATTTTGTGAGATTTTTTATTCAAGAGCAAGGGAGGCTTACTCAGTTTTTCCCAGCATCTCGTTCAATTCTGCATGGACAGAGAGACAGATAGACTTCTTGAATGTCCTTGAATGTCCATTTGTTTTGTGCTTTCATCCACTAGTGTGATGACCACTTATATTTTTCATGTTCCGCCACCATCTCATCCACTGCATGCCCCTCAAATGCATCCAGTTCCAGTATTTAGGTTTGGGTTGTTGGGCTAACTGAGGGTCCCTCCCCTCCCTATCCCGGTACAGGTGTATTGAGGAGGATGCAGGCCTATTAGATCTGGAACCTCTGGCTGGTTTCCCCAAAGGCCTGGAGTTCCATAAGGCTGGCGAGGAGCCCTATGACATTAAAGACATTTTTAGCACCTCGGTAGAGTCGGAGGCGCTGAAAGAAACACTTTTCAGGCAGGCTAAAACACAGGTATGTGACCGTACCTGCTCCAGAGAGCTGCTACCACGCCATGAGCCCATATCAGGCAAGCATCAAGAGAAGGAAAGGACACATACTGGGTGGCGGGGGGGTTATTTTTTTTATTTTTGTTTTGGCAAACTTACAGAGCTTCCCAACCAGGAGTTTTGTGGTAGACTGTTGCAAAAATGTACATTTGGAGAAAAAAAAAAAAAAAAATGTAAATGAAGTAGCATATTTTAAGTAGTCAAAATGAGTATATTATTAGCATACGTATGTATATACTATAATTAATAATAATAGATTTAGGTATATATACACACACACTCAAAAAAACTAATCTAAAACTAATCTATTATTATTCGTTATAGTATATACATATGCTAATAATATACTCAACTTGACTACTAATCATTAGTATAAACACTATGATTAGTATAAACACACCCATATAAATTCTAATATATAAAAAAATAAAATATCTAAAAATCTAATATATAGAAATTATGAAAAAATAAAATGTATTATATTTACAGGAAGGTTAAGGTTTCTATAAAATTGAGACTGTAGATTTAAAACATTTTTTGACTGAAAAGGTTGGGAATTCCTGCAATAATCAATGCAGGAAAAAATGTTAATAAAACTACATGTAGCTTTTGCACTACCTAATCACTGTCATTATTTATTTTGTTTTGTTGTATATATATATATATAAAGCACAGCCTAAAGCATTAGTCTAAACACACAAACACTTATAGATAAATTCTAATATATATAAAATGCATAAATGCATAAATTATGCAAACATAAAATTAATTATAGTTATTGGAATGTTAAGGTTACTTTAAAATTGAGATTGTTGATGTAAAATGTAAAATTTCTGACTGAAAGGTTGGGAATTTCTGCAATAATCGATGCAGGATTTTTTTTTTTTTTAATAAAACTACATGCAGCTATTGCACTACCTAATCATTGTCTTTTTTTTTTTCTTTTTTTTTGGTTTGTTTTAGAAATAATATTTTCAATGTTCAACATTGATAAAAATATTAACCGAATGGCATTAACATAACTAACACTACTGTCTTTCTGTTTCATTTTCTCGTATTTATAACTTTATACTGTCTTCTGGTCTCAACATTTCATGTGGACTTGTTACATGTTTTATATGTGTATATATTATATACAAGTTAATGGTTGTCCTTTAATATTGTGTATTGACAGGACAATGTCTGCTTTTGAATTCCTCATTATGTTTTAAGAATTCATATCCAATTTATATGAATTAATTTCAATAATTTCTAGTTTATTTTACATTGTTTCCAAATCCAAATGCATTTATTGATTGATTGATTGATTTCTTTATTTGTTTGTTTGTTTATTATTTATTTATGTTGAGCATTCAATATGCATGCAGAATAACATGCATGTGGATTTGGAACGAGTAAATAATGACTGATAAATTGTTTATGTATGAGTACAATGCATGCAACTTCTAAAAATCACAAACCCTTGATAACAGATGATGACTGTTTTGGCTTTGCGACTGACCTGTCCTCCTTTTCTCCATCCAGGCTTATGCAATGATGCTCTCTCTGTCTGAGAACACCAATCTGCATTCATCCTCCCAGAACTCCTTGGACGCCTGGCTCAATATGGGAGGAGGGCCATCGGAGACGAGCTCCTTTCACCCCCTCAACAACATCTGAGAACACCAACAAGACAAAAGAGAGATGGAAGGAGAAAGGAGGAGAGGGCAAGAGACCAACATGAAGATGCGTCAAAAAGAGCTTGTGAAGACCAGCAATGCCACAGTAGATGAGCCACCACTATGCGCGTAAAGGAGGAGAACGTACTGTTGAGTGAAACAGACACAGGAACCAATCACAGACGGGAGAGTTTTAGTACAAGGCATAAAAACGCGAACGAAAGCACCGAATCCCAGCCATACAGCATCTTTCCTGTCTGCAACTAGCCACTATAGTGATGCTCTCTCCTCATCCACTGATTCAGGAGAGAGCGATGCATTCGAATGACTCTCCGATCATCTCATTTTCAATGATATGCGTTTCATAGAGACTGCTCTCAAGGGTTTTTAACACGTTCTCGGAGAAGCCCAGGAAGGCTTGAGTGGACAGGGTAGTCGAATGTTTCTTCAGCTGGAGATTTGAACCGTTTCTACGCAGCATTCCATTCTCAAGTTGATTTTCTACAGCACTGTACCAAGGTTTCCTTTATATTAGCTCTTACAGTAGATCATTACGGGAGGCATAAACATTGATTTCCAATGGCAATAGAAGCACTTAAGGTTAGCCCACAACTAGCATGCTAACTTCCCCCCAAAGGCTGAATGCAGTTTGTAAGCCACTGTCTCAAAAAGTAAATGCTGGAAGTCACTGGGAAACCTGAGATTTGTGTTCGGCTGCACGATTTTGTCTCGTCCCCAGCCGGACCGTCATACGATAAATCACGCAGCACGGTTGTTCATGTGTATAGCATCACATCATTGTAATTATTGTTGTTATGGTAAGTATTTTAGCTGTTTAGTCCCAACTGAAAGTTTGTTTTTAAGAGTTTTTAAATTATTCTCCAGTGGGGCAATTGGAAATCTTTTCTCTTTTTCTTGCGTTCAGTAATATTATGATTTTTTTTTTTTTTTAATGTGATTTGTTCTTCGGTAAACAGTATTGTTTCTTTTTAAGCACATCTGTGCTTAAATGTTAATATAATTCTTTAGTGAAGGACCAAATTTGTACAATATTGTTGTATGATGTACAAACTAAGTTAACCGTTGGTAGCAGAGAGTGTTGTGTGCCAAATAACCCCCTTTTTCTTTGACAATCATTTCTTTCCCGAGTGGTCGCCTCCACTGTTAGTAGTTATTTTCCTGTTGTTGCTACTTACATTTATGAGTGTTTGTCTTTTATTTATTTTGATTTTTTTTTTTTTTGATTAATGAAAAAATGAAGAAAAAATGACTTACCCACTCGTTTGAAGGAATTAAATTACTGAAATTTCATGGAAATTCAGAATTGTTCAAGCTCTTCGTAGAGAAGCAAATTGCCAAAATCTGAATTACAAAAGACTGCATTTATATTATGAGCACATAATCATGAAGTCTGGTTTATGATGCATCTCTTCAACCATTTAGAAAAGTAGGCACTGCGTGATTTAAGAAAAAAAAAAAAAATTAAAAAAAAAAACCTTTTGACTAAAATTTCAGGTAACTCAATAGAGGGGCATTATATGTTGACATTTTTACACATTTTAAGCATCTTCATAAAGAAAATGGGTCGACTCGACTGTATATCTCTGGGTTCAAATTGCATGTTTTCAATGTCCCATTTGTTTGGGAAGAGCCATATGCATCAGCCAGTCCTAAATATCATATCAAATTCAACATAATCCAGATGCTTAATATTATGCATCCCAGAAGAGCCACCATAAATGAGAGGGCTACAAATGGATCATGATCAAATGATGAACAGCAACATTTAACGCTCACAAGATGCCCAAATCTATGAAAACACATGAGTCTTCATCCAACTCCTGAACTGTGAAGCCAGCGAATGAATCGTAAACAGCTGAATGCATATCATGAATGTGTAGAGTAGATTTAATATGTAGGTTATGAGTCAAACCTTTTCTTGATTGAATGTCTTTTTGGTCAGGAATTCATACTCTCCTCGGTTCTTTTTGGATGTTTAAAGAGTCTGAAATCAGCACTTAAATCGAACACATACCCCTGTCTGCCTAGTTCATACTTTCCTTTACGTCTTAGTACTGATTTTAATCAAATTTTCTAAGCAAGGCTGGTTTTAACAAGCACTTTAACTCTTGGGTCAAACAGGCTTTCAAATAAAACAAAGTACATTCAAGCAAACTTGTCGGTTTCGAACATTAAAAATATTGTGTTTTCACTGCGAACACAAACCAGGCAAGATGGACTTGACTGGCTTTTCACAGGGAATCCATCTGCTTGATAACGCTGTGTAAAAACTTGCAGCAGTGTCGTATTTCATTATACTACCAGGTGGCGCACTGTGTAATCTTACCTATTTCATACTGTATCTCCTCACTATATCATTTACTCAAACCCTTGAGTAAAAAGCCTGTTTGATGCATAGGATTGCTGGGGATGTAATGGGATTATGAGTATGGAGAAGTCATGTCACATACTACTGTACTTAGCAAGCGCTGTAGGTGAAGAAATTGACCCACACTGTTAAAATCATCATGGAAAATGGTCAAAAAATGAACAACGCAGATGTCCTTGGCCCACTGTTACATTGCAAACAAACGTATCGTTTCAAAAACCATAGATAATGTGGTTTCTCTAAAAAAAA
>JAFVLL020010136.1:0-12444 GCA_021397915.2 Tor tambroides
CACTGATACACACTCACACTCACTCACACACTCACACTCACTCACTCACTCACTCACACACACACACACACACACACACACACTCACACACACACATCACTGATACACACTCACACTCACTCACTCACTCACTCACTCACTCACACACACACACACACACACACACATCACAGATACACACTCTCTTCTGCGTGTGATTTACTGACAGTGCACACATTAAAGAACACAGACACAGCAGATCATTACCATAACAGCCAGCGCAATCTACTGAGAGCAGCGCAAATTACCGCCTGCTTTAAGACATGCATAATGGTGCAAATACTAGTCATTTGACGAGCGCAAACGTTAGTAAATCACGTGATTAATTTTAATAATCTCCTCCCATAAATTTTGCATCTGAAAGGGAAACTCCTACAAATGCATATTCAATAAGGTCAGGCGCAAAAATAACTGTGTCCACGTCTCTTCAGCGCTAATTCATCACTGTGTCTTTAGTAAATACTGACACTACTATTTTAACACCAAAAGACGGTTTGTGCTGGTGCAATCTGTTAGTAAATCTGGCCTAAAGACTGATGGAAGGTGAAGTGATGGTGTGTTTTGTGAGTGCTGATGACAGGAGAGATTACTGTACGCTGGTCCACGGTGGACACATGCTGCTATCACTGGAAGCGTCTCATCACTCTACACTGCCATATGTGCTTTGAGGAGAACGGCCAAGAAAACAACGGCATTTTGGGTGAGAGACTCACAGAGAGAGAGAGAGAGAGAGAGAGAGAGACATTCAAGACTTCTTGATTATTTTTAATTATTACTTTTATGAAGCATTAGATGATACTAACCCAATAAATAACGCAACTAAACTCAACTTAAAGCTATCCCTATGTGAACCTACCAAGAAAGGCAAGACTGAAGTTTTACATGAAGCTCTACATGGATCTACATCTTCATCTCAAACCCTTATGATTATGATGGAGCTCTCGAAATTAGTCGTCAGTGATGTTTGGTCATGAGGAACACAGACACCAAACCTGATCAGCCATTCTAGAGGATCTGAGCTCTGGGAGTTATAGAGATTTGGGGTTATACTGTACATGTTTTGTGATAATGACTGTCTGACCATACATTACTCCACTTACTAGATGGCTACATGACAAATAAATACATGGTCATAAAATATTGATTTGGGTGTGAAAGGTAGAAGTAATCTGGAGTGATATCGCTGAGACAGCGGACCGATTAAAGAGCTTTTCTGACATTATAATTAAATATGTGAGTGCTGAATGCTGCCAATGACCAAACACAATCCATGAAAAATATAAAATAATGAATAAGACAGCTCCATTCTGCACGTACCTCATCTTGATATGCGAAGAACAGAATCATGAACAGAATCTCCAACAGTAATATCAGGAGCAACAGGATGAAGAACTGTAGAAACACAGAGAGATTATTAGATGATATATCAGTGTTTTCCAGCATATTGTCATGACGGTAATCAGACAGTATTTTGCTGATTGTGTTTTGTGCTGGTATCTCAGCTGGTTCTGGCCTGTTGCTGACCGCTGGGATTTCAAGGGACATTTTAGCTTTATAAGTGCATTTTCTAACCTGACGCAGTGATTCTTTCATCTGAGCAATAAATTCAAGTAGCATTATAAAACACTGTGGGGCTGTTATCAATCCGTGAAATCAGTACAACAAAATCCATCTTTGCTCTGTAGAAGTGGACAGAAGCTGCATCTGATGTGTTTTAGTGCATTTACACAGACTGCTTAATGAAATAATAAAAATGCATGTAAATGAAGTGTAAAATTAATGTTTTATATTAAAAATATTTAGGAAAATGGAATTATACATAAAAAATGCAACTAAAACTGGCAGTAGGTGGCTGCAAGTAACAGCCTTAATGAGTTATGAACGAGTCGTTGATTTATTCACTGATTTAAAACCATTCAAAAACACAGAATCATTCAGAAACAAAATGGTCACAGCCACAAAACTGTTCTGTTATGGGAGATATTTTCATTTGCAAAACAGAGCAAAATGGACAATATTGTGTCTAAAATGTAACCCACTTAATACTGCTTTCTTGTTTATTGAACTGTTGTATAAAATCAATGCCGCATGTGCAGTTGTACTGATGAAGTGTGCTGATAACGCTCTCAAGGTGTGTGTTTGTTTTTTGTAAAGTGAGTGACTCAATCTCAGCTTGTGCATCATTAAAACAATAAGTGCAATACTGTATTATCATAGATGATATGTCGTATCATACACCTAGTGAACATTTATGTCCTCAAAGATGCTTTATTAGTAATAATACAGGGTAAAGAAAACTGCCAAGCTTCATTTTTGCTCCATTATTCTTGCAGTCTTTATTTCATACGTCTGTGTAGAAAAATTGGTCACTTTGAATAGGACTGTGCTTTATAGGAAAACTACTGAAAATAAATAAATACAGTCCTGGATGTTTGTTATTTATGTGATTTTAAATATCTTCATATTTTTAATGACTATGCACAAACAGACTGTATTAACATCATGACTATTCAGGGAGCAGTGAATGAGTGAGTGATTTGTGATTCACCAGCACCGCGCCGACTGTGAGGATGTTTAAATGATTAATTGCTCGTCAAACTAACCTTCATTTCTCATATCATTGATCTTGTGCCTCAGAAACTCACTGGAGCACTCAAACTCTATCATGCTGTGAACTGAGAAGATCATATTCATTCACCCATAACAGCTCTCACACTTCCAGCTGCATTAGAAATCACTGTAGAATCTGAACAATCACCTTGATCCAAAACCATCTGTAATAAGATTTCAGTGTGAGCTCAGGTTCAACGGGTGCTGCTGAGTATAAATCACACACTGACACTAATGCCACGGTCTCTGGAGGAGGTTTGGACAGTGATATTAGTGTTTCACATGATTGAATGATCAATCCAGCAGCAGTGACACCTTTCACTGGAGAAAGAGCCGGATTCTGGTTCAACAGCCTCGAAGATGTAGTGCCATGAAATGCTAAACTCCTGGAGCACAGAGAAGCTCCTTGTAAGTGCTTCAGAGGTGACTTGTAATCTGGAACATGCAGATCTTTTTCTGTTTCAGAGATCCCTTGGTTTTCTGTTTCTGTAATTCCATTCCTGTTAGCTGACCGCCGGCCGTTCTTTGGCCCGTTCAGATCAGGCGAAGCGACTGGCCGTTGTTGTCAGAAGATCACAGGATGGTCATGATGTCTAAAGTCATTCTCCATTATTTTACATCAAATGTAGTTTTTCTCCTGGTCACAGCTGCATTTGGTTGGCACACAAGATATATCATACTGTATGCGTTATGTATTACTGTATCATACTGTACTGTGTGTTGTGAGAAAATAAAACTGATTTGGCAAATATTGGTTAAAAATTTATAAAAGTCATATAAATAATCCTAATTTAAAATTTGGGCTAACATTTGGTGCAGCGACTCTACATAAAAGCCTCTTTTAGATATATGTATATGTTTATCTGCACATTTCAATAAATGATCCCCAATATATCTACAGAGCACACCACAATTTGTTAGAGCAAGCAAATTCTTGGCCGTTATTTTGGATCTTAGTAGATGCGCTGTGTGTGTGTAATGTGAACGGCTGGGTGTGAGAGAAGAGTGTGTGTCATAAACCGATACGGTCTGTGTTTTGGAGCATGGCTTCTGCCGATCCGTGTTTTTGAAGCAGTTTACACTTAGACATTTATGTAAATGTCTAGAAAAACCATCCAAGGGTCACTATTATCAGCTAATGGAAAGTAAAGCTGGGAAGAAAAAAATATTCAGTGGAAAAGCCCAAAATGTATTTTGTGGTACGGCGTCTTTAACTCCTCCTGGTCTCATCTGTGGGGAATACAGATGTGTTTTGTGTGACTGGGTTATCATAAGCCTGCTGTAATCACAGCGTTAAACACACAGGAGAGCACAGGCCGTCTGACAGCATCATCCCCATGTGGACATGAGAATATTTTATCATAAATCATCTTCAGGCTATGATAGTCTCGGAGGTGAACAGCATTATATATTCATAGCCTGCTCTGACACTCGCTCCGTTCCAGCAGTGAACCGGAAACAGAGCAGAGCAACGAAGAACGTGACCAAATCAACATCAGCAATTAGGGCTAAACATTATAATCTCAGCGTATTTAATTAGGTATTTAATTTAAGGATGTATTTAAAAACATTTACATACATAATACCCAGCAAACCAGGGCGTGCTGCAGACTGCTCATTTAGATGTGTGATTCTTCCTTTTTAAGTAATCTTAAAGACATTCAACAACTTTTATGCTTTTTTTCTTTCTAAAAATATTAAAATCCATAATTTATATTCACTTTCATTATAGGAATAAATGGATAACTTTAGAAAAACAGGCAGTCTGCAGTTATGTATCATTTGCGTATGCCTCCTCATTATAAGTAATAAATAGGGACAGCGGTGTTTAAGCCCTCGGGCTCCGAAGTAATAAAGCAGACCTGACCTGAGCCTGCAGTTTGCTGAAGGACTAATGTTTAATAATGTTAATGATTGTGGGATATGTAGCTAGAGTTTCTTTCAGACGCAGGGAATCCAAAGATGAAAATCCACAAACAAATTCCAGACCGTAAAATCAAAGGCGATTGGCTGTGTTCAGTATCGTATACTGTACTCTTCTTTCTGTGTCAGAACTATATCGTGTTCAATTCACTTTACATTGCCTTTCCAAACCGAGGAATGACCTGGATGTGAAATCAGCTGTGAGCTCTGTTTAACTCATTATTTGATAGGACTGGCAAAGACATTTTTACTGGATTAAAAAAGCTAAATATCTGTATTTCTTTTGTGAAGATAACTGAGTGGCACCGACTGAATTATACAGTGTGAAATGAATCACGGCTCAGAGAAGCTGCGGTCGAACGCTCAGGAATCTGCTGGGATTTTTCATGGCATCACATGATCAGACCGACGGACTGTAGACGGATAAAGATTGTGTTGAGAAAGGCTGCTTTGCCCTTCAGCATTTTTAGTATTCGTACAACTCAAATAAAACAATCCAGCGCAGCCCCTCTGAGGTTACGACAGGCCGATATCTGCATCTGTCACGGGACGCTCCCGTACCGAATGTAGGTCTCTCTGTCCTCCAGAACCATCCACTGCACTTTAAAAGATAGTCAGAGAATCCCCATAAAGATTTGAACATCACCACACAAAACCATGGAAATACTGTCTGAAACCAGGGCTTTCCAAGCAATCCTGGATCGTCCTCAGCGCTGCACATGGACGTCTCTCCTATTGGACACTCGTCATGGACTAATGTCTAACCCTAACCCTTACTACTAATCTGATGAATCAATGAACATATTCAGAGTTAAATGAGAGAGTGTGCAGGGCTGCAGAGACTCCAGAAACATCCTGAACCATCATTCATAAAACATAATTATTGTGGATAAGATCTTTTGACAAGTATTATTTACAGATTGAAAGGTAATAAATAAATAAATCCAATTAACACAGCTTGTGTCTCTTTTTGAGTTCCTGATGACTACGGCATCAGGGAATATCAGCACTCAGCGGTGCCTCTCGTCCAATCAGATTCAAGGAATATCAGCACTCAGCGGTGGCTCTCGTCCAATCAGATCCAAGGAATATCAGCACTCAGCGGTGCCTCTCGTCCAATCAGATCCAAGGAATATCAGCACTCAGTAGTGCCTCTCGTCCAATCAGATCCAAGGACCAGAACCAACTGTTATGGTTTAGTTAAGGTCTTTTTATTATGTCATGACTTCTGTTGTTGTTTTATGATGTTTGCACTTTGACCTGTACTGCTGTCCCAGTTTAACAGTGAATGATGACATGCTGTACAGTACGGTCATGTTTGAATGATCTAAATACTATAGCTTATAATACTATGCTGTCATGTACGCTGGTAGAAATTGTTACCTCTCAATTTTTCTTATTAATCCTTATAAACACCAAGAGATTATGGCAATTAGCTTTTGTAAATAATCTTGCTGTCCTGTCAGCTCACAGCAGAAACGCTGTGTTGAATCCTCACAGACGTGTTCATATTAACCTGTTCCTCGTGGAGTGGAAATGATGCTAATAAGCTTTACCCGCGGGTGCTAATTGAATTCCTGCTAGTGTCTCTATTACAGCAGCCATCAAACTCTAATCGACGTCAGTATTGCCACTCAAGTGCCACATCTTATTATCTGAACAACGAGCAGAAAGTCTCATTGTGGTTCAGATGAATAACGTCAAACAAACACGTCACTTCAAGATGAAACCGTATTTCTTATGCTTCTGATTCGTACAATGTGTAGTTTATTATCTCATATGTACTGTAAGCATGCTAGCGTGTTTGGTTGACTTACACTCAGGAGTAACGTCCGGTTCTCCTTGACCGCGCCCACACAGCCCAGGCAGCCAATCACCATGATGATACTGCCGACGGCGATGAGCAGATTGGCTGCAGAGAGCGAGGGCAGAGACGAGGAGAGCGTGGCGAAGTTTCCCTGCGTGATGGAAAGCCAGACTCCCACTCCCAGAATCCCACAGCCGCCCAGCTGAGAGAGAAAACAACACCGAGCTGAAGGAGACACTCACAACACAATAATAAACATTCATTATACAATCGACATGCATTCGGTTAGTGCCACTAATCAAGAATTTGACATTTCTAATGAGTAAACAGGGCATGTTCTTTTCCTCACTGAGAGAGAGATGTGCTTGTGTGTATAAAACATTGCTCTGGCTCATTATAATGCAGTCTGTCAGTGCGGCAGTCTGTAGTGACACAATATCTGTTGTCTTCTTTAAAATCTCTTTTGAAAAGGGTCTCTCTCTCTCTCTGTGTGTGTGTGTGTGTTTGTGTGTGTGTTTGTATTTTCTAAAAAGTTGTGATTGTGAGGCAGGCAGTTCCCTTTGACTGTAATGAATTCTGATTTGCTAGAGATTATTATAAAACAAATGAAACTGGAAGCCAACAATTATGCTAAAATCATTATATTCACCAGCCGAGTAATGAAGAAATCACCTTCTTTAACTGATCACCGTCACCATCTGACGAGCCCGAGGCCAAAAGAAGAGGCAGGAATAAGATGATTGATGTTCGCCTGTGCTGTAACCTCAATACTGTTGGCTCTGCAATTAATTTCTTAAGCTGCTTTATTGTAATTTGCTTAATATATGTAAATGTTAATGTGAGGTTCATGCAAGAAATGTCCTACACATATAAAGGCCAAATGTGCTGCTGTAATGTAACTAGTCACAGTGTTTGGATGGAAATGAGTCTAAATGAGTCCAAACCTACATCTGTCTTTTCATTAATGTTAAAAGGTATGTGTGTGAGATGCTGGTGAATTACGCTCTGATCACTACAGAGTTTCTGAACTCACACACAGATAATCACTCTTGATCCTGCGCATGAATCTAACCTCAACCGTAAGCGTATCCAAACTCAAACGGAGCAAAGCCCATCTCACAAGAATCCTCAAGAACAACATCATGTGTACATTAGCACACTGTATCAAATGCTTCATTTATGAAACTATGTACATAGCAGTTTAAGACACCTCATACTGAAGTTTAGACTTTTAGATATCTTTACAGAATCAGTGAACGTGGATCAATCCTTGCACAGTTTTGTCAGGCACCCATTTATGACCCAAAAACGACCCTGATCCACCCGACCCCGCCGTCAATGACTTCCACTCATGTGCTTTCTGACTGTGTTGTGTTTATAAATGATAAAGCAATCAAATGATTTCAGATCAGACATGGGCTTCGATGAGAGTTTATTCTCTGTCTCCGTGTCTGAGCACCGCTGCTGCTTCATTATGTGTTTGTGTTTGTTATTACAGACGTGTAACGGCTCAAACACTACATCACTGTCCTTTCATCTGTAACCGAGAGTCATTCCACACCGCAATCACCATTCACAGCATCCGAGATTCACAGGTCAAATAATGTTATGGTCTGTGAACACAGTGAGCGAGCCAATAGGAGATGAAATAGCGAAACATCTTCAATAAATAAAAACCACAAATAACACATCCTGGAAAAAATGAATAACAGCTTGCTGCAGTAACCTAGATGACTGGAAATCAATTTGAACCATCACTTAACTATTATTAACCTGAAGACCATGTGAACAAAAGTAAGCAGTTTTCATGTATGTTTGAGAACTTAATAAAACATAATAGTGTAAATAGACAGCAGGGTTATTTCTGGATTTTGACAGTACTTTTTTGATTTGTAATTTTATCTGAAAATGAAAGATGCTTCATTTCATTTGATTATTTCATTTTATTTGAAATCTGATGAGCACAAAGATCAGATGAGATGATTCAAAGCAAAAAGAGCTTCACATTTTTAAACACTAGAGTTAAAACCAATTCAATCATGACAACTCTCGGAAGATTTTAGCATGGTGATGGATAAGACAATGTTAATGTATTTGGTCTTAGCGGAACAGATCTGCTACACTGCTGCTGAATTGCTGCTGCTGTTGATTATAGCTGTAGTTGTAGATTATTGCTGCTGCTGCTGCAAGCAAGAACAGGAACTTGCTACTGCAATGCATACGGCGATACGGTGCTGTGAGTATTTAAGACATACTGCTGCTGCACAAATAGCATATAAAATAACCCGTAGCAGATCTATACAGGTGGAGCTGGGGAAGGTGGAGGGCTTCAGAGATACTCTGAAAGCATGCTGCTGGAATCTCAGGTGAATACTACTAGCCAGCCGTATAAATGCAAGGCAGTAAGCTCTTTGGCTGCATATGCAGCATGAACCAGTCAGCTTGTGCCAAGTCGTTTAATTTTCTGAATATCATCAGTTACTTTAACAACCCATCAGCCTGCGCCATCTAGAGTTTCATGACTGAACTGTATTATTTAACAGCTAAAGCTAGATTCTGATCTGATGAGCCTCATCTGAAACATTTGGTTTGAATTGCTTCATGTTTTTCTCTCAAGTCTAAAGGATTTAGACCGTTCTATAGAAATATAAGTCTACGGTTGACTGTTTGACGTCAGTGATGCTGTGAGGATGGTTCGACTCTCGGCCGGTGTGTGAGGATGCAGGTGGTCTGGATCTGTTCCTAGGCATCTTCTCGTCTCTCCAGCACCCTGCTGCTCACACACCTGTTCTTCTGTTTCTCTCTTCCTCGCTCTCACTTCCTTCATCCCTTCATTCATGCGGTTCACACAGACTCTGCTTTCTACACTCTCCTGCCTCGTTAGCGGACAGTGCGGCTCACTGTGTCATCATTAGCGGCTGCTAACTCGTTTATGCAGGTGTGAAGCGTGTTTGTCTTGCTGATTTGGGTCAGCGTGTCCCCGGGGCCCGGCGTGCCGCAGCTGCATGAGCTCGATGCTGCCTGACTGCAATATTTATACGGAGGAACGCCGAGCCGTTAGCTGAGCACACAGTCCAGGCTCTGCTTCCTTAAGTTCTTGTTTCTTAAGCACCCTCTTTGTCTAGATCCTGGACACCAGCATCAGGATGAGGCTGTTCTTCTGTGTATGTGTTGAGTTAGAGATGCTGGAGGCTGTAAAGCTGCTATTGCACATTCACACGGCTCGTCTACACCGAGCAAACATACTGATCTGATTCTGACTCTGATCTGCCATTCTGTGATCATCCTGTAGTCCATTCAAAATACATAAACACGTGATTTTTATGTCATAAACATGACACATTTAGTCAAACACACACACACACACACACACACACAGCCTATCAATGCCATGTTTGTCATATATATTAGCCTGGAGTTTGAACTTTTACTTATGAAATGGCACTCGTTATGCAAAGCGTACAGGAGACTCCGCTCACAACTGATTTCAATACTTTGTTGTAAGATAAGCAATAACACACAGCAAACAAAATACTGGGTAAACTAGACCATTTTCTATAGTTTTTAATCAGTGCTTTTCAGTATTAAATGAACTATATTTATATTTGACATTTCTCTCCACAATCTTGGAAGGATGTTTATATTGATCTTGTCGCAATGCAGTATGGGATTTACTTCTCTACAAAGAACGTATGGGATGTTGCCTTGGAGTTTGGCCAAAATAAAGCATCTTTGAATACTGCTTACAATTATGATGCCTAAAAATGCTGCCTACATTGGAGCAGATGTTCTGGAGCTCAGCAACACTGAAACCATATTTTAAAAAAATAGCATCGCATTTTTCATGCCATCTTTGTAGAGCCAAGATAAAAGCTACAGTTGTGGTTCGAACCCATGCCGCCTTTATTCATTTGCACAGGGAATGAAGTCGTGTGTTGCCTGACTAGGCCAGCCGTCTATCGACAGTTTTCTGCTGTGCACAGCTTGATCAGCGGAGCAGTGATTTGACACGGCAAGCCAATGAAGCGTTCAGGAGGCCAGGTTTCTGTGTTCTCCTGGCCGTCACTGAATGTTTTGCTCAGTGCGATCTGGAGCATTTATTGATAGTGTTTCACGATGCATCTCAAACTGTTTTCAGAAAGAACACTGTCCTGTGACGCTCAAACAACACGGCAGCACAGAGAACGTGTGGCACTGGATTCTTCTGTCTGAAATCTGTGAAAAGGTTGTAATGCAGGGCTTAAAGCCTGCTGTGTAGGATTTTCTTGCTCGTTTCAAGGGATTTCTGCTCAGTTGACGTCCAGTGGAGAACCATTGTGCTAAACAGCTTTCCCAAAGCCAAGAAAATCATAGAGCATCCAAAATCCTGTTGGTTCCTCAGACGGCTCGGTTAGCGTTAGCAGCGTATATATATTCACATGTTACCGAACACTTTACAACAGCGGCTTTCAAGCCTTTCCGGGCAAAGTGCCCTCAGGTACACAGTTACATATTCAATTCAATTCACATTCATTTGTATAGTGCTTTTCACAATACATATTTCAAAGCAGCTTCACAGAAAATGATATTTCTGCTTTATAATTAAGAGTGATCTGCTATCAGGTGACTGTCAGAGTAATGCTCATATGGCAGAAATGTAGATTACACAGATCATGCAGTTAATGGCATGCATTCATTTAAATAGAAACAGTGAATGGCAATTACATGATCTGATCATAATGATTACAATATAAGGAACATTTGGCAGTTTTTCTCCATTTCTGTCACCTGATTAAGTTTTCGTTCCTTGCTTAGTTGGGGTCTGAAAGACACTTTATATTCACTAATATCATCAGTTTGACTTTGGATGAGAATGAAACGTCAACTGAATTGATCTTCTATAGCGCTGCTTTATAGCTGAATTTAACTCTTTTAAAAATGATGAACTTCACACTGTTGGTTTAGTTCAGATTAATAACACTGAACTGAATTGATCTGAATAATGACTCTATTGTCTCTATTGTCAGTAGAGCTGCTTCGCTGCTGAATGTGAGTTTGTCTCATATCTGTTAAAGTTTGCATCACCGATTCCTGTCCATTTCGGTGAAGCTGAGACAACTGTATAAATTGCCGTAGAAATAAAGGTGACTTGACCTGTTATGATGCTTACATTGCAAATCCATTAAAATAATCATTGTTCATGTATATATGTGTACATTACACTTTATCAAGTACATCTGAATGTTGGATGGACACTTTATCATTTAGCTGAACTGTAGACATGAACAGACTTATGAACAGACGCTTCTCTGTTAAACAGTGAAGCGCTTTTGTTCTGAGCTGCAGTAAACTCAACAGTACTGGGTTTCCTCAAACGACAGAAAAGATGATCCCATGAGTGTTTAAAAACGCTTGTGATTGGAGTGGCTTCATTTGCCTGCATGATATTGTCACAAAAATCATAATCAATATTTTCACATCAGATTTGGACATTTGTTTCTGATCATGCTCATATATCAGTGATTGAAATGTAAACTGAAGTGTCACATTTGAGCTGTCATTGACCATATTTGATGGGCTCTATGTGTGTGCATTGATGAATGTTTACATGTGAATAAAAGCCTAAATTAAATCAGTTCGTAGCTGAAGTCCTGACCAATAATAATGTGTAAAAAACATTGATTCATCTAGAGGATATAGACAGGGATCTTCTCTTTCCCCTCTGCTTTTCCTATTAGCCATCAAACCATTTCCAGCTGGGTTACAAGTCATAGAGGTATTGAATGCGTAGTCTGAGCCTCAGACGCCGCGCTCTTGGACCGCTGGCTGAACGTCTGATGCATACGGCACACTTAGCTGCAAACACTTCAGGAGTTTCGAAGTCGTCATCGGACTGGTTAGATTATACAGGATTTCCGGGAGACGTGTGTGTCGCGTTCTTTAACTTTCCGCCTGGAAACAAAAACGCCGTGGCACCAAACCCCTTCACGAAAGAAGAAAGCCGCCGTGTTTATAACTGACGACGAGCGCTTGTCAGGATCAAATAAACGCTGAATTTTCAAAAGTATGTGAAAAATTTAAAGTTT
>JAFVLL020010137.1:0-41887 GCA_021397915.2 Tor tambroides
GCTGCGTTCCTCCTGCTGGCTCCATCCTCGAAAACAACTACCCCTGCTATATTACAGGCTGGGGGAGACTCTCCAGTAAGTGCTTGTGCACATGAGACCTGCCATACACGTAAACATAGTTGGAACATTTTTAGTGTATAAGATTTTTCTACATGTTTTAGTGTTTACATGAAGTAAACTCTACATAAGTTTGTATAAACCTACATACTGTGGTTGTGTCCCAGCTGGAGGCCCTCTTCCTGAGAAACCGCAGCAAGCACTGATGCCCGCTGTGGATCACGCCACCTGCTCCAGGTCTGACTGGTGGGGTTCCAGTGTCAAAGAAACCATGGTCTGCGCTGGTGGAGACGGCGTTGTCGCTGGCTGCAATGTGAGTAAAGCTATTCAGTCTGTGTTCATTTATTAATTATCTTGTGCCACATCATTTTTTAAACATCTGTTAGCTTATATTTACAGAGTAACTACAGCATTATCACTCGAGCAAGAGTGTTTTTGTCCAGAATTTTCAGGCAATTGCGAGTGTAATATTGATTTCATACAACAGGGCCAGCCCAATAAACGAATAGTTAATATTGCATAACTTACATGCTAGACACAATGTTGCCAGTAACCTTTCTGTTTCAGCTCTGCCAACGAATATCATTCTAAACCAAACCACAAAAGAAAGCATCTGCGCATTATTTTGGTCCTGAATAAATCTGTGTTTTTAAACGGTTGACAATGACTCACTCGTATAAAATATAATCATTTGCCTATTGGCTAAACCATTTAAACTGCAGAAAGCATCACTAAAAATGGTCTTGGAACGCCATGCACAAATCAAGTCAAATCCAAATACTGAAACTAATTTTCACCCGTGTGTCCGCTTTCAATGACTGGATCGACAAGGTACACCATGATGCTTTAACAGAAGCAATGTATTCACAACACATAGAGTTTAGATACTAATACAGTTCTTTAAGTTCTAAGGCCATTCTGTTTAATAAATCCCTGAGCTTTAGAAATGACCTAAAGAATATTAGAGAGACTGGCATGTGATGAATTATACATATGAATAATTAATTACATATGCAGAATAAGTTTTTCATTCCTTTTTCTCTTTATTTAAGGTCATGATGAACAATTAAGATGAACCAAGGATGCCAACCTTATTTTAATACCAGAAAACCAACTTGCCAAGAAAAAAGTAAATAAATACATACTGGCTCAACAAGGGATCAACTACTTCCATCATTTTTTTCCACTCTCCCACACTGCTGCAAATGTTTGCCAGAATATTAATGTAAACGCCAATTAACTGAATGAAAGCATCCCCCAATTAAGTACCTGAGAGTTTCTATGTTGCACCTATGTCAAACATGATGTATGAAACAGATCTGAATGTCAGATATGGTATTTAAAAGATTGCAGTACCTCAGAGAACAATAGATCATTTGGCCAAAGGAGGTGAGGCTATCTGTGATCGCTTCCCACTCAAGTGTAGGAGGAAGGGATGATAATCATGACCTGCTGACATGCAACAATATCATGTGAAAACAGCACATGGATGATGAGGGATCTGTGGTTTTAAGTGAAGATGTGTGTTTATCATTGCCAAATTCTCAAACATAATTTAAAGATAATGTAAAGTGACTGTCAGCGGTAAAATTTAGAACCACAGATGTTGAGGGAAACTGATCAGATTATAGCTTTTGAGAGTGTGTTATTCATTAATGTGGTTCAAAAATCTTTGCATGAATGCTTCTGTACCTGGTTTTGCTCCACATGAAACTTGGGAAATGGTAAATTCTGAAATTCAAAGTGTTCAAGTGTTTATGTGTGCAAGATTGGAGCGCAACAAGGATTGCCTGTTGGCTGATTTGTGACATGGGGTGTGAAATGAATCTTTACAGTTATTTCTCATCCCTGGTTTTCTACGAGGCAAATTACAGGAAACTCTTTGCTTCTCAAAGAGCCTGACATTCTGAGGATGAAGCATCTCTCTCTCTCTCTCTCTCTCTCTCTCTCTCTCTCTCTCTCTCTGCTGCTTTCTGTACTTATAATGGCTCTATGGGGACTCCTGATGGTTCCTGACTTGTCAGTGGTAAACCATAAAGAAAACATTTAATAGCTGCTCTAAACTGCATTGTGCAGCACAAATGCGTTTAATACTATATTATATCTTTAAAGGAGCACACAAACATATTTATGATTCTTGTTCATGTCATAATAAATAAAATATATGTGCTTGTATAAAATCTTCAACAATATTACACACAGGACCGGACCCACTATGAGACCTCGATAAACTTTCCAGTTGGGCCATTGATGAATTAATTTTATTAATTAAAATTGTAATTAATTCTAGCAAAATAATCTTCAAATTAACCGATATTTGCGCTATATTACATTAACTCATTTGGAACAACTCTTATGACATCAAGAAAATGTTTTGTTTTGTTTTTTGTTGTTTTTGTATTTATTTTGGTTGCTTTCTTTCAGAACAATTACTGCATCAAAGCATTTTTTATTTTCTTCATTAACCATGCATAATTATTTGAATCAACTAACCTAGTAGCTATACTGTAAGGAAAGGTAGCTAATAGCCTGTCTGTAGGGACTTTGAATAGATTGGTTTAACCTCTCCCAAGACTGAATAGTTGGTTGGATCTTTAAATATGCACATGCACATTTGTAAAGCTAAAAATAATTATCTTTAAACACGAAGCAGTTGTCTCCCAGACATACTGTGGCACAGTCCGCGCCTGCCCTCCAGACAGCACGGGGACATTCACGTCGCCTGGGGCTCTCGTGTTGCTATTGGTTTACGGAGTTTAACGTTTGTTTTCGTTCTCAGGACAACACAATGACAACCACGCCTACAGGCACTGACTGCGGGGAGACTGAGCTCTAGGTTCAGAATAACGCCACAACATCTGCATATTAGCTACACTCGAAAAGTAAATATTACGTAAGCAAATGGCACTGTGGTGAGATCTCTCAGTAGCTGACGCTTCAAATCAACCTGATTCATTGGATGCTGAACGCGCGCAGACACGGACCCGTCTGTCTCTGTTTGGCGAAAACTTTTTGATCCGACTGCACATTCGAGTTGATTCATATCATCGGGCGGCATCAGAAGTGCTTAGAAATATGTAAAAGATGCGGGTAAGTTCACTTTGCAAAAGCAGCATCGCCATAACAGCAGAGTTTACGCTCGGGATGAAATGAAAGGCTGAGGCGGCTCGCATCGTATTGTTTTGAATGGAGAGCACCATCTTCACATCTTATAAACAGGCAAGTTCATTGTTTCGTAGTGTTGATCGCTTAAATAGATAACCATTTTCTCAATCAGCTGAATGCACTCTTGTCTGCTGTATTTAGTATTCCGCAGCAGTCAGCTGTGGTGCTGCCACACAGTAGTGTGGGACAGACAAGTGTTTCATTGTTCCCCTCATGTTTCATTTAGGGGGGTAGGGCTGTTTTTCTCAGTCAAACTAGTACTAGTAGACTACTTCAACTATTTTGAAAATATGTCCTATTTCTGAGAAGAAAAACAACAATAATGGAAACTATTTACTTTAATGACCGTATTCTAGCACAATTTGAGTAGACCTAATAGATGTATATTAAAGTGACATTATCAGAAGTTGTCTCAGACTGCATTGTTACAACTTCTTTTCACTAAGCAGCTATTTTGTTTTCTCATGATTACTGTAATGCTTTGAACACTTGGCAACAACTTTGCATTTTCCCTCCAAATAGCTGTAGATCAGATGCTCAAAGATATCTTGGCCTTGTATGAATGTTGTTTCATCTGGAACAGAAGCACAGGCATATATAAATACACCCCACAATAAAATGTATTCTATGTATCTTTCTTTGTTTGCATTTCAAAGCAAACTGACAAAACCTTTTGTATTTGTGGGTGGTTTTAGTTTTGCTGTTTATGTTAACTTTTCACCTCTCTCATAACTGTCATCAATAAAATAATCAATAAAACTTAGCATCCCTCTATTCTCCAAACTGCCTTTTCTATAGGGTTGCAGGGAAAATCAGCATTTTCCTTTGTTATTCTTTATTTATAGCCCTATATTAAAACAAAGTAAAATTAGAAACAATCGAGTAAATAATAAACAATAAGATTATGCACAAGTATTGTTTGTAAAAATATTCCTTGGATGCACAGCTGTTATCAGATGCCTAATGTTCATGTTGGACTGTGGCTCATCGATTTCCACTCAGCTCATTATTGATTAGAAAGTCACTGATTGTGACTAGCTTGGCTTAACTACAGTATATGTAAGTCAAAGTGCAGTTTACATTTTCAGACCTAGGTCACACTTTATATTAAGTGGCCTTAACTATTATGTACTTACATCAAAAAATAAGTACAATGTACTTATTGTGGTCATATTGTATTGCAAAACACTTTTGCTGATATTGAGGTGAGGTTAGGGACAGGTTTGGTGGTATGGGTAGGTTTAAGGGTGGGTTAAGGTGTAAGGGATGGGTCAACAGTGTAATTATAATGTAATTACAGAAATTAACTACAGATGTAATTACAAAATATAAGTACAATGTAAAAACATGTATGTACACAATAAGCGCATTGTACCAAATGATTCATTTAAATGTAAGTACATAGTAGTTAAGGCCACCTAATATAAAGTGGGACCCAGACCTATATAACACCAGTGGGACCCTTTTTCCAAGATGAGAGCAGATATGTTACATTATGTGCTCTGATTTGCAAAGAGTTTTTTATAGAAGCACTATTAGGTCTGCATTATCCAACAGCACATGGAGCTGTGATAAGAGGACTGATGCAGGGAGGGTGTTTGTTTCTGGAGAGACACTCAAAGCATATTGCTAGTAAAATGATATCGTACCCTAAGTGCCCTCGTTACTCCGAACCCTTGAAGACTGTATGAGGAACATGGTGTTCACTCCATTTAAAGTGCAATAAGATTGGGTTAAATTCTCCATTTAGTTTAGTAGAGTAACATTGGCCCAAACTTGCGGTCTAATGTTGACCAGGATCTTTCTTTCTCAGCCAAAGAAATAGAAAGAATTTCACAAAGAGTTTGTCTTTAAATTTTCTGTGCAGTCTTCAGTTCATTTGTTTTTCTCATAACTTGAAGCCTGAGCTCCCTACTGTGGCAGTAAAAGAGAGAGAAAGAGAGAGAGAGAGAGATTGATGCTCATCAGTCTTATGTGTTGTCTCACTTCAAGCTCAGTAATAACTGCTGTCTGCCAGGGCTCTTAACTTGAGGATGATGAGAGTGGAATTTGCTCTGGATTGACCCTCCAACAGTAGTTTGAGCTCTGAAAAGAGAACTGACCTGAACTGGTAGAGAAAACAACTGGAGATGAGGTTAGAAACTGATTCACCATGATGAACAGTCTTGCTGTAGATACACAGAGTTTAGGTAGAGGACAAACTTTCAAAAATTGGTAGATCACTCTGGGTGCCAAACTTATATCTTTTCTGAAAAATGTGTCTGTGAGAGGAAATGTGAGTTCCACATCATTCATCACATTTTTATTTAAAAATGTACTTGGCAGCACTGCAAAATGTCAATGTTTTGTCACATTGTTATCTGCAAAAGAGAGAAACTAAATACTATGACAAGTTTTCATTCAAACTGAAATGCTGACAATATAATTTGTAATAAATATGTTGTATTCATGTAGAAAAGAAATCTAAATATACATTGTTGCATTAAGAAAATATTGTTGTCTTTGTTTTTCAGGAATCATTCAGAGACTGAGGACGTTTCCTTTTGGATCTGGCTACATAAACAAGATAGTCAGCCTTTGTAGAGATGCAAACCTTTGATCAGTGGATCACTCTTACTCACTGAAGGACCAGATGGTGTTGCTGGCTCTGTCAAGAATCATGAAAAATGGCAGCAGAAATTGAAACATGCTAACCTATTGTGATGAACTGTGATTTCATGTGTCTTCCCTAAACTTGAACATCAGATTCTGGAGGTCAACTCACCATGGAGACAGAACTAAGAGCTGGACTGTCCCCAGCTGCCATAGTGGCCATTGTGTGTAACTCAGTAGTAGCTGTGCTTATTCTCATTCTCTTTGTCATACTCTGTAAGGCCTGCAAAATTCCCTCCTCTCCGGAGAGGGCCCCAGTGCTGGCAGAGACTCAAGAGCCACAGAGAACTGAACAAAAATACTTATTAACTGCAGCTTGAAATTGAAAAAAAAAAGTGAATATATTCACAGGGGCTGGAGGAATATTTTAATAGTCATCTTTGATGATGGCCCTGTGTAAATGTGAAATGCACGTATAACGTACAAGTTCTTACATGAATATTTGGAAAACCACATCATTGGCAGGACTATGGAATTTACCTTTTTTTTTTTTTTTTGTTAAAGAGGATCACACTTACTATGTTTGTTCAGCACTAAAAGTTGCTCATCAAACATCTAAAATATCTGATTCACTTGTGGTTTTACTTTGTTGCATTTTTTTTTTGCATTGCATTTTTCATCTTTTGCATTCTGAATCATTAGAATTCTCTTAGCTGACTCTATGGCAAATCTGTCATAAATCACGCTATTGTCATTTGGTGCTAGACTCATGTTTTTGTTAATCCAGAGCTTGTGTTTAGAATAATGCAATGCATCTCACTATTTTTACATTTTATACTAATACAAAATAGAAACAGAAAAAATGCAAATTCATTCATAATTTATTTTTGTGTTTGAGTTTTTAATTATTACCAAAGTTATAGATCACGCACATTGAAATAAATGGATGATGCATGAGATATATTAAAAACAAAGTCCATTTAACACCAACTTTTCTTTGTTTAAGCTTGTATCTTGCACTAGCCTTGCACTTGTGTGTTTGTTGATGATTTGCAACTGGAGGATAATTACGTAAAGACACCAAAGCCTCTTATCTGTTTTACTGTGCTTGGACACAGTCCATCTGTTAGTCTATTTATTGCTCTTCATTGGACATCTACTTTGTGCTGGTCTTAGATCAGTTCCTTGTACTCGTGCCCAACCTTAACTAACAAAAAGTTCAATTTTTTCCAGCAAAGGGCCATGTGCGCTGCTGATCTCCAGTTCAAGTTATAGCTCTCATCAAAGATACATAATTTACCAAGCAAACAAATAAAGTTTTGTTTGAAGAAATAGAGTGGCAAAAGTAGGAGATAGAGACTGTGAGGAAAGGGAACATATTAAAGTGTAATTTGAGCATGTTTACTGTAGGTTACCTGAAACCCCACAGGGCATCAATAGTGAGCAATGCCATTGGGTTTACACTATTGTTTATAGGTCAGTAGGGTGAAAATAATGAACTGTACTAACAGGTTTTGGCATGCAGGTGTTAAGGAAGGTTTTCTATCCACTAAGACTCTACAGCATTACATCTCAGTCCTGATAGGATTATGAGACACTTCAGGAGGGCATAAGAGCTCAGCCATGTGAAAGGTTACATGGTAAAATTTACCATGATTATAACAAGCACAGCACACCAAGTGGTTTTTACTCTGTCACAATGTCAGAATAAAAAATTGCAAAACTTGTATATTTAGCTTGTCAGTGAAGCAATACCCTCAAAAGTGCACCTCTGTGTTTATGCACTTTTAAGAGGTTAGAAATAGTGCCAGTTTAACTAAATAATAATTGTCTGTAGATATGTATACATAGTGTCTGTCAGCAACAGCCTATTATGTTAACGTGATTATCAAATGGTTTTTGATATCCGATTTTTATCTTTGGATATCTTCACTGGAAATAGTTTGACATGACTGCAGATCCTATATATAAGTATAAAAGTTTAAATGGCATGATTTAAAAGCAAAATTGAGTTGTTTCACTTAATATAATATGTAATGTACAATAACTATTCATTACCTATTCAAAACCATAACCTGAGGGAATGATGTTCAAGTCTCAATGTTTTGTTTGCAATGCACATTTACTTGGCAAGTCCCATGACTGGACTTTCAGAAATAGAAATCTAATCAATTTTATTATGTAGTAGCTTTAATAATTTTTTTTCAAGTTTGTTTAACAAACATTCTCAATGTATTTTTATGATTTCAACATGAAATGGAGTTGTTTTCTACGTGCAATTTGTCCTTCTTTTTGTTGTTACAGAAAGATTTGTTTGAGGGGAAAAACTGTAGTAATGACACATAGTAGCTTTAGAACTGCTTTGCCCTGAGGTGGAGTACAGAAAACAAAGTGAAGAATTACATAACAACATTACGGGCCACTGGAATAAAATCCAGATTACTAATAAACCATAATCTGCATTCCCATCTGTGAGGATGTCATGGTTGCATATATTTTGCTGAGAACCAGTGAAACACGCATACATTCCCCCAGAATTAGAGAATGTCTTTATGTGTCCACTGACACGTATGAAAACAAGCATCTATATGTGTCTATTTGTACATCTGACTGCAAAGGGTACATGGCTATGATTGAAGCAAACACTCAGGCTGAGATTTTTTTATACAGTCTTATCACAGCTGTTTATATGGGGTCTCACATGGACTATTAGTATGGGTAACCCTCTTAACCCCTTAGAGAGGTTATCAAAGAGATCATAAAATCCAAACTCTCACAAGTTACAACAGCAATCATTAGCCTACTCATTTTCTTTTTCCAGTATTGTGTGTAATTTTCTTATCTCAGTTATTGCATCTTTTCTTAACCTATAATATTTCCACAGCTAGCTCAACAATTGCAATCAATGATCTCATTTTGTATGCTCAGTAACAATCAGGGAACACCGTCATCACATTTATCATAGTTTTATTTAAGCCAATCAAACCAGTGCCTCCATTATTATATTGAATAACTAAAATATGAAACATTTGATAACACTGTTTTATATATTCAGGAATGCTTTTAAAACGTACATTTAATCCTTCTGCATGAAGATGCAACATTTACTGTAATTTACATGACTTGATGTTAGTCAGTATAACATATCGCTATATAATGCTCAGAGTTAATGCCACAGCGGAATGATCCTTTTCATATTGCTCATAACCTTTGCCAGGCTGGTAATGTGATTAATTCCTGAAATATTCCTCAGTAAAATGTTTGATTGTTTTTTTTATGCTTTGTTGGTTAACGCCATCTACTGGCCAATACCTTTCCAAGATTATAGTCAGGAATATAATGGGAAAATACAGTTCAGCATTAAAATAGAAGGGAATGTGAAGAACGCTGTTTATGGAAATTACATAACTCTGCTTTTATTTATTTATTTATTTATTTTTTGTTAACATTTAAATTCATTTAATTTCTAGTCAGTGCTCGATTAAAAGTAGCCAGTTGAGTTATGTTGAGTTGGGATTAAAAATAATTGTGAGAAAAGAGGAAAAAGTAATTTATATTAGACTATATTAGATTATATTTATATTAGACTAGCTAACATTGCCTGTTTATTACATTCTAACATTGCCTGTTTTTAAGCTTGCTCCCATACAGGCCTTATAGGCAGTTTTATTAGCGTTACTGTCCAGAAGCTGTCCAGGGTCCTGAAGTCATTTGCCCTGTGCTTGGTATTGGACAGGTGCATAAAGCACGGCCCACCTCTTTCAATACTGTAAACACGCAAATAGACAAATCCCGTTAATAAAAATATCTTTGTTTGCATTCACTAGATGCCAATCCCTAACCGCCATCCCTGATCACAGGTTCGACATGGACTGCAAAACAACAACATCCCACACAAAATCTTGCCATCTCGAGGTTACACACACACACACACACACACCGAGATGACCCTGCACGATGTCTGCGTCTGATGCTAGTCTTGGGTGGAGCAGACATCGCTCGATGGCGTGGAGAGGGGCGGAATCCGTGGTGCTGCTCGCGTCTCCAGACTCGTTTCTCCCGGAAGTGGGTGGTTAAGTCGCCACTTGGTCACTGCTGGCTAACGAGCGATCGCTGGGATGAAGGAGAGTCGGGGACATTCTTGGGGCTGACAAATATCCGACGACACAGCTGTGAAATTTCATTTTTTAACCAATTAGTTGCGGTATATCCGCAGAAATCCACCACAAACGCTCACAAAAAAGGCTCAGACACCCTGCCGCCAAGATGATGGAAGAAATTGACAGATTTCAAGTGCCGACCGAGGCAGAGATGCAGCCTTTTGTAAGTTAAACCAAACTGACTCTTTAACAACCGATTAAATCAGAAATGTTGTCAGTATGCGGTTTTAATTACGTTTTGATGAGCGAACGGTAGATCAATATGAACCAACGACACATGGAGTATTTCATTAGTCTCATGTTGTGTCATCACAGACCGTTATTTTTTTTTATAAAAATATCTTAAATTACGAGAGATCGATGATGGCGCTTCTATGTCTGATGTATGTTTTGCTAGCTAATGTAAGGATGCTACTCTGATGCTGCGCACTGAGACTGTGTGTCTCCCTGCATCGAAAACAACATCTGCTTCGTTTTATTTTATAACTTCAGCTCAACTTGTTCTTATATTTATTCGTACTTCGTACTAACGCTGTCTGTAACGTTCATTTGAAATACTATTAATATTACGTGATGTTTCATCAATCTCGTAGAGGCCTTTACCGCCTTAGATTGCTTCATCATGCAGAATACGTGCTAAGGTACCTGAATAATGTCCATACCCCTCCCACCCATGACTAATTCATCAATAATTCTCAGGAAAATAACCAGCTCTGCTCGAAGAGACATCTGGATGGCCCATATTTAACCCATGACCTGTACAGCAGCTGTCAGTGTGCCTCTGGTTAGTAATAGATCAGTGGTTCTCATCTGTTATTGATTCGGGATTTTACCAGATATTACATTGGTCATCAAGTTGAGACTCAACACAATATCAAACTGTTTATCAGATCGTAAATTAAAATTATTTACATTAACTGCATAGGCCTAATAATATGCATATGTATTCATGCAGCAGAGTAAATAGTACAATTCTAAATGTTAAAATTCAATTATGTCACGCTTTCTCTATTCAACCACATACAATATATTATGGATGGAAATGAACATATATTTAAAGGTTAAGTATGCAGTTGCAAGTTCAGCGTCTTTATTGAAACCATGCTTTCAAAATCCTCCATCTTGTAAAAAAGCCACCAGTGTTTACCATTGTTTTACCCCTCTGTCTGTCTTACCCCTTTGTTTTGGCAAGTCTTCGAATTTTGGCTTGTACTTTCTGTAACCGAATCTGAATATTATTATACATTAAACGCCTCACGGTCTCACACCGGCTAAACACCCGCTGGCTGAGCCTGCTACAGTGGCCACGCCCAAACTCTCGCTATTGGTTGAACTGGAAAAGAGATTGACGGATCTGAATGGACTGCTCTAAATGTTTAATGGCGCCTGGGAGGCTCAATGTTTACACTTTTTTGGTTGCTAAACCCATGAAAGAACAAATACCCTCTGTTAAGAAAATCTATTTTGATAAAAAAAAATAATAAAAAAAAAATCTTTAAGATACTCTGGGTCTGGAACCCATTTTTTGGTTGTGACACACTGATTTAGTGTATATTATATTATTATATTATATATTATGATGAACAATAAAATATGTACAGTTTTTGCGCTCAGTGTATCAAAATCTGTTGCACTGCACCTACATTTTTTCATCCAGTTTTAATAGATTTAGGCTTTTGAATTTTTGACAACACAATTCTTGGCCTGTTCCTTATTTGAAGTTGGCAAATTGCACCCTTTGTTTCTGAAAATGTTCTGTTTCCTTTCACATCAATCCCAGGGTGTCATAATGAGCTGGGAGAAATCAAACAGTAGAAATAAAGTAAAACTTTGTTCATCCACATTGATTAAAATGGACAGAGTAAGGCTCTTGTCAAGAAGAACAGACATCAAATAAAATTGACTTAATCGATAAAACTAAACTGCCTTGACACTTCTTTCTTTTTTCCCCGTTTCCACCAGGATCCAGCATCATCGACCACATCAGAGGCAGACTCAGATACCAGGGAGAGTGAACCTGCCACTCTCAACTATAAACCTTCTCCTCTCCATATGAAGATAGGTGTGTTGTGGGATTGTTTATACCGCCAAACGCCAATGCTATGCTTTTATTTAAAGCAATTTTTGCAATTGTTTCATATGACATGATTAAAATATAAGCATGTCTAATATTGTTGTTTTTGCTCTGTAAAGACAAACAGAGAGAGCTGGTTAGGAAAGGATCACTGAAAAATGGCAATGCTGGAAGCCCTGTCAATCAGCAACCCAAGAAAAATAATGTGATGGCCAGAACAAGGTACATACAAAAGAAAGTGATCACAGTCTTCACTGTATACATAGTCTGGTTTATTTCATAATCATTGAAAAACCTCTCTCTATTTCTCTTACCATCCAGGTTAGTGGTTCCCAATAAAGGCTACTCTTCTTTAGACCAGAGTCCAGATGAGAAACCTTTAGTTGCTCTAGACACAGACAGGTAAGCTCTTCACTCATCTTTTACTGATTTATTTATGCCCCCATTGGCCACAGGCCTCAAACTGACTGTTTTCACTTGCCTTGCAGCGATGACGACTTTGACATGTCTAGATATTCCTCGTCAGGATACTCGTCAGCCGAGGTGAGGTCTCTAAGGGAACAGGTACCTATGAACTCTGGTTAATGTCCTAAGCCCCATACCACAAGCATCATGACAGTGGATTTCCTTCTCAAATGTCACTCACAATCTTGTACGCTCTAAATTCCCTTTTGTTTTAAATGTCTCACATTTGTTTTCCTTTAAAGGAATAGCTCACCCAAAAATGAACATTTCTAATCATTTACTCACCCTCAGGCCACCCAAGATGTGGATGAGTTTGTTTCTTCATCTGAGAAATTTAGCATTACTTATTAATGGATCCTCTGCAGTGAATGGGTGTTCAAACAGCTGATGAAAAAATCAAAAGTAATCCATTAAGATCTTGTGAAAAGCTGCATGTTTTTAATACACAAACTCATCATTAAGATGTTTTTAATGTCAAACCATTGCTTCCAGCTAAAATACAAGTCCTCTATCCATAATATTGCACATCAAGCACCATTTGCAAGCAAAACAGTCCAAAACAATTCCACAACAATATTTTTGCCATAAACTAATGGTTTAAATAATGAATTTGTTTATTACAGACATGCAGCTTTTTACTTCACAAGACTCTAATTGGTGTGCATGTGATTATGATTTTTTTATTAGCTGTTTGGACTCTCATTCCGACGGCACCCATTCACTGCAGAGGATCCATTGGTGAGCAAGTGATGTAATGCTAAATTTCTCCAAAACTGTTCCGATGAAGAAACAAACTCATCTAAGTCTTGGATGCCCTAAGGATGAGTACATTTTCAGCAAATTTTAATTTTGGGTGAATTATTCCTTTAAAGGTCACCATTGCTCATTTGTTGTTACTAATCATATTCATGTTGTTGTTCATGTCATTGATTCATTAAACCAATAAATGTCCCAATCAAGCTATTGAACCAACCCTGTTGTCTTATTAATCTGTTAAATAACTGTTGTCAGGAATATTGAATTTATTCATATGATTTAATTAGTGGTGGTTATGCAGCCCGGCCTGACATACTGTCCGTTGCTTCCTGCAGCAGATAAACCAGGATCTGAACATCCAGCTACTGAAAGATGGATACAGGCTGGATGAGATCCCTGACGATGAAGACCTGGACCTCATACCACCCAAATCTGTTAACTCCACCTGCATGTGCTGCCAAGCCACCTCCTCCACTGCTTGTCAAATCCAGTAAATCTGTCACCTTTTCCCCTCCCTGTGCTCCCTCTCTCTCTTCCCCTCCCTCGTTCCCTTTCATAACCTCAGATAAGACATCTAATCAATATTACAGAGGGAAATGTACAGTAAACGTTATGATGAACATGGTGTACAGGAAAATGTGAACACCCACCCACCCACACACACACAAAACACATTACATCTGCTAATACACACACATAGACACATTTACTCTAACATATGATTATTAACATGACTATTATTGGTTGCTTCCTCCTATGGCAGGATATGCACTGTTTGCTAATACGCTAGGAGAGTCTGCTCATTTTCACCTCCTAGCTGGCATTGTGTTATACTGTACAAGTGAACGTAGAACAAATGAAGCATTCAGATGGCTTTAATTGTGAATTAAAACAACTTGATGTTACAGAGAGTTTGAAATAGCTTATCCACTGAATTCTCTGCTTTCATGTTGCACTCACTGCATTAACGTCGTCGTTATGGTAAGATTTGATTTCCGTACGGATCTGGTTGGATGTTTATTGTTCGTGGCTGCTATTGAGGCTATACTTGGAATCGTTTCTGTTGAACATTTTGCATGTTGGTGCATTCGTACTGCAGCGCTAACAGTAGCCTTGTCTGGCATGCACCTGGGCATCACACTTTTTTGTTTACTCTTGATATCTCACACACGTGTATTTAATTGAATCACGTTTGAAGCTACGCTGGATTTGAGATGCGAATGAGTCATGAACGAAAAGGAAAAACAGCAACCCTTTTTTGTTTGATTGGTCAAGGTCTAGATATTTGTTATTTTCACAGTAACCTCTCACAACAGACCGCAGATGATAAAATGATTACACGAAGACCTTTCTGTCTCTCAAAGCAGTTTTTCTAAGGTCAGAAATCACTGGGTATGATTTAATAACTGTTATGACATTTTAAAAATGCCGTTTTGTTTCTTAGACAGAATGTCCAAACATGTTAGATGTTTAAATTGCCTGTAAGCTTTCTTAAAATAAGTATTGTTTTATTCTGGAAGATGTTCAGATTTCAAAGACTTGACGGCACCAAAGAATGTTTATGTTCCTTGTTGGAATCTGTCCATTTTAATTTAGCATTTTATATGCATACCACCGATCAGAATACATCACTGAATTTCATGAAAATCAGCTGTGGGCTGTTTAAGAGCACTGTTTTCTGCTGGTCTTTGGAACTAAACCTAGAATGTTAATGTTGATCAAATCCCTGGCCTATCTTTACATTCATTATTGTTATTATTAAAAATGATTCAAGCTGTCAATGATGAACCCGCACTGTTCATCTACACATGAAATCCTTTTACAGCTTTTTCCCTTCCATTCAGCTTTGAAAGCCATCTTTACACTCTACTTATTGTCTAGATCAAGAAACTGTTTTCATTCGAACTGCTCATATTCACTTTTTAGTCCGTTTTAACTATGACTAAAATAGTGTAATGACCTGATGTATCCAATTCAAAGCGTAATCAAAGGTGAGCGTTTGTTGGACAAAAGCTGTGTTTTTATGTTATAAATATGTTAATTATGTGAGAAAGTCCATTTATGTATTAACAATGTTGTTATTGGTTTCAGTGATATCAATAAAAGCAGACCTGAATTACACTTTCCTTTGTTTTAATTAATCCTCTATATACATCATTTACAGGTAATGAAAGCAGTTGAATGTTGCATAAATGATACTGATGGAAAAATACAGCACATGTATAGTGGCTCAAGGTCTGTAAGACACAGATATACACATCACAACACTTGCATTCACACTAAACGACTGCGAAGAGTTTTGTAAATTACAGCAAAGTACTTCTCAATAACTTGCTAATTACATTCTGCAATCTAAGAGTTCTTAAGCTCAAAACAAGGCACAGGTTGAGCATTTTTACAATGACGGTATGTTTCAAATAACCTGCTTCTTGAATTCAGGCTCACAACCTACTAAACACAGAACATCCGAACAATAAATTAGCACAGATACTATGAGACAATAAAAACCAAACATCTGTTGATCTGTTTTCATAACACAAAATAGAAAAATCTATACAATTGTTATTGAACAAATATCCAATAGATGCATTGATTTTTGATTCACATGTAAAATTCAGTTTGTGCTTGTGTCTTTTAAAGCACAATGGCTGATCATTATGGTAGATTCAAACTAAATCTAGATTCAAATTACATGAAGTATTTCAAGTAAACAGCTGATCAGTGGAAAGACTTCTTAAGTCAAGTGGGACTTGTATGAAAATGAAAAACTCATTCATAAAAGACTATGTTACTCAAGTTCGTTGATTGATTGTAAATAAGCTGCTAATAGAACCATAGGTAGTGGGAGAAATATACAATCTTTGTTCTGTCTTTTTCAGCTGTGCAGTCAGTGTATGGATCTAAGGCACAGCTTTTAGTTTGTGTTTTCCCATAACACACCTATAGATGGCGGTGGTAAACTATTAATGAGTCAACTTCTGTTATGTCTCACTACTACATCACTTGTGAAGGCTGATGAAAAAAAGTTTCAAAAAGAAATAATAAAAGTGTTCTGAATAAAAGAGTATTTTCAGTGCTAAACATTAAATAAGTTATTCTTTTGCATAACTGATTAGAATATGCAAATATTTACTAAGGACTGATAAAAAAAACACAAAAGCTTGTTTGTGTGTGTAAAACCTCACACGATGCTTAAGTTAATCTCATAAGTAACCAACTATTGTAATATCATACAAATACCATCTTCAACACTGAAGTCAACTGCTTTCCCCGTAAATAACACAAAAGAACCGAAAACAGTCATAGCGATTATTTTAAAACCCACTTCCAATAACTGGACCACTGCAAAATTTGACACTTCAAAGTGATCAATAAAATGTGTCTTGGTTTCAGCACGCATAATATAGTTTTACTCAGAATATGTTCACTTCCCTTTGTCACAGTGGGTGTGTAATAAATCCCCTGGCTCCTCTGTATTGAAATCAATCTCATATTTGTGACGTGATATAAATACCCCTATATATTTCAAATAATCCTCAGAGTAAATGTTCATTACATTGTTTCTGCCTAAATCTGATTATTTCTGTCCATTCCATAGAGAAGTCCTTGGAGAACTCCAGCACAACATATTTTGCATGTCTCCATTATGTAACACCTCTGTTATCTCATATCATCAGCTCAACAACAGAAGCTCCGAGATCTGAGCCTCAGGAAAGAGAGACATCCAAAATGTGCAGCGGGGGGTCACGTGGTTGCTCAAACACCAGCAGACACGTGATCGCTGGAGCCAGAGGACGATGTGGACGTTGAAGAGTGTCTTCTTCGCCCGGCGGGACCCTGGAGCATGCTGGGGTGGAAGCCGACGTGTCTGCGGGCGTGCTTGGTGAGGTGATCGCTTCGCATGAAGCATTTGTCGCAGAGCGGGCACATGAAGCGCTTCTCCCCGGTGTGCGTGCGAAAATGTCGAGTCAGTTCATCCGACCGTGAGAATTTCTTTGCGCAACCTGGCCATGTACACTGAAAGGGCCTCTCACCTAAGAAAACACACAACGGAGAGAGAAATTTAAGACTGTTGTTATTTCAGCCCCAACTGAGAAAAACAGCCAGCGGCAAAAAACAATCGGCACATCTAGATTTTTTTCCATGCATGTAAGCACCTTCACCGGCGTTTTGGCAACTTATTCGGTGCGCGTCTGTGATGTCAAAACCGAAGGAAACGCTGATTTTTTTTTTTTTTGATATGCCTAGCTGTCAGTGGATGTGAACGCACTCACTGGGCGGGGCTGCGCTTGGCTTCAGTGCTACACCACGTGCCCAATGTTTACAACTGTGGAATCAGGAGGTGTGTGCATCGCGTCATCGTTGCGTTGTTAGGTTATATGCTGTTATTTTAGTGCGTGTCGCATTGAAGTATGCGGATCATCAGGGACCAGCGGCCATGATACACTTATATTAGACCAATTATAGAATAGAATAGAATAAAACTGGGATAGTATAGAACAGACATTTAATCCATATGATGCATAAACCAGACAACAGTTTAAAAGTTTATGTCGCGATATGGGTCCTGCCAATTAGCAAGCTTGAAATGATACCTGGCTACTTCTAGCATTTTTTTTTTCCACACGATTACGCAATTTTTTATCACTGCGTAACAGTGTGGACTAAGCAACATGTTTGCTCACACTTTTTGATTAGAAACAGTATGTACTGTTCCGCCCTCGTGTGTACCCATGAGCGCTCCGCCTGCGGTTACACCCACTGTTACATGAGTGGCAGTTCCCAAAACCGAACCGTTCCCCAGAACACGCGGGCGTGGGGCGTAATAACAGACTGCGTGCCAGATACACGAACAATCCGAGTCGAACCACCGGTGTTAGTTGATTTACTGTACACATAAGCATTTTTCTTTTTTTCTTACCGGTGTGTACTCTGAAGTGCGCCTTAAGATGGGACGATTTGCCGTATATTTTCCCACAGCCAGCATAGGGACAGCAGTGTCTCTTCTCAGCGGACGCATGCAGTCTGTCGCGGTTCCGTGTCCTTTTCACTCTACTCGCGCTCTGTCTGGATTTCTCCCGGTTTTCCTTCACGCCGGGTGGATTGTCTGCATCACTGTTCACTATGCATTTGCTGCTGATGCCGCTCGGGATGCACTGATTTAAGTCCAGCAGAATCATTGCGACCATTAACAGAGTCCGGCTCTCTTGACTTTCTTCAGATCCCTCCTCGCCGGCTAGTTTGTCTGAGCGGTCACCATTTGAGACCGGCCCCAAGGACCTTGCTGCTGCAGCATCAACGTCCGTCATTGTAGTTAGCCTACCCAAAATGTCCTGGAAATGGAGAAATCAGCTGCTACTGTTACTTAAACACACTAAAACTTAGGGAGCGGGATTCTCATCATATGCGCATCGGGATACAGATGACTCCGGAAAACGTGGCTTCACGCCTACACGTGTCTTTCCCAATGTGACTGGGATGATTAATGTTCCAAGCGAAGAATAAAAGCGTGTGTCGCTTGCGTCCACACGCACAAGTTATCGAATAAATATCCAGGTGCCTATTCCCAATATTATTTCAACCACATCAGAAAGCGTGCAACTTTGCGTACTGTCATTCCCTTCTATCCTCATAAGTGCGTCAACTCTGTGCCGCTGTTTGCTGTTCTCATCTGAAAGAAACTACTTCGCGGAATCCCAAGGTGTCATCATAAAACTCATCGCTGATTGGACACGAGGGTCCAAGAGCGACGCTTTGAATGCAGTACCAGGAATCACCTAGGCAGCATGAGATTGAGGGGTCATGGATCCAATAGTCTTCTGAGTATCAGATGAGGGGCGTGCTAACATAACAGGAACTATAGTAGCATGTGCCCTCCTCCAGCACCGATGCACTCAATGCACTGGCTGATATAGTTGTTTCTAAAAAAGCTGCCGACGTTTGCATTGATAAGATTACGCATTTACATTGATGTACAGTCACTGAATGTAAAAAACAAAACAACACACACACACACACACACACACAAAAGGGAGTCAGTTTCACATTGTAGCCTATTGCATGCGGTGAAAAATATATTAACATAAGCATAAAATAAAGAATTCAGTAACAGGTTGATTAGTGTATATTGGACATTGCACCCAAAAGAGGTTGTTAAAAAATAATTTTTAAAGTAAATATATTTCTGTATATAGGCAGAAATATCTAGGCCCATATGTGATTAAACTGTGTTCAAATGATTGAACTCTGCCTCACAAACTCACGACCACTTTAAATGGCAACAGCAATATCCATTTCCTCGAAAAGGGACCCCTATTTGCCTTCGACCTGAAATGCATTCTTTTATCTCTCAGCTTTCAGGGAAGCTGGTCGCACAGAAGCATTGAGCAATTGATCTCTAACACACGAGAGCAGCACGTTTCTCCTTTATTTCAATAAAGCGTGCAAGCAATGGTTTGCTGCTGCCCATGAATGGCCTATAGACGTTTTGAGGCGGGCCCTTGCGAAGGGCCGTTGGAGAAGGCGAAATTAGCCAATGAGAGCAAACGTAACACGACTCTTTTCGGAGTAATCTCCGGACTCACGGAGCTTCACACTGAGAGACAGTTCTAGGAAAATAAGGGAACAACATTTGCGACCCCATTTCAAGGGTTTATCCATAGGCACGATCATATTATGATACTGCTGAAAGCTACCAAAAAGCGTAGCTACATTTTGCTACAGTAGAGAGGACAACATGAGACTATCAACAATCCTATTAACACACACTTAAGCAGAATCATCTAAATACTTAGCATTTCATATATATATATATATATATATATATATATATATTTCTACACATTTCGTACCATAAAACTTGTTTATTGCTATTATTATTAACAACACTTGATGGTACGCTCTTACTTTTCTTGGTAAGTGTTGTCAGTCATGGGAATGAGATTTCATTATCGCAGAATAATGAAATCCAGGTGTTGTTTTTGTTGTACTATTTGAAAGACGACGCATGTAAACAACCTACGACATGTTAACTCGTGTAATAAATCATCTCGTTTCTAACAACGCTGTCGATACGAGATGGGTCACGTTGTTGTTGTTATTGCGCTCTAACCAGCCCCCCCACACACGTGTCTGTTTTTGTGGAACAGAATGTACCGTGAACTAGAAGTGAACTTGAACGCCTCCCTACGATGTAGAAAGGACAGTGCAAGCAACACTTCCGCTCAAATGCAGAGTCACGCTTATGTTTCAGCAGAACAGTACGCTGGCCGTTACCGATCTCAAGAAGGATCTGTTCTTTGGAATTTCGGGATGCATTGCACAGTACCAAAGCTGGTAAAAAAGCTCTAGTAAAAATGCACGAGGCATACGATTTTTAGACAGGTACTTCTCGAAACGTGGGACTAAATAGGCCAAGTAAATAAAAATCAAAGGACCGTTTTGAAATTTGTTCAACGCGTTCGCCTGTGTTTGGGTGCATCCTACTGTTTCTATTTGATCCAAAAATGCGTATCTCCACGCTATCACTCAATATGGGTCAAAACAACCATATACAAAATGAAGTGCCAAATTTATAGGCTATTGTAAATGTATTTGTAATGCAAATGAGGGAATCATCTTTCAGCATAATAAACCAAGTGCCATTCTCTGGAAATAATGTGACAAGATCCTAATAATTACACTGGAACTGCATGTAAAGTGAACAATAATAATAAAACAAATGAACCACAATGATGTTTTGAATTATATATATATTCTTTTATTTGTTAATACATGCCAAACATCTTATTCACATTGAGGAATACAGTATACACATTGTATTTGCATCCAAATACTTATAGCCTTCTTCTACTGTAGGACAAAAGTCCTCGGATCCCGCTCTCTGTTCTCTCATCTCTCAGCTCTTATCTTTTGGAAGAACAACATGCATTTTAAAGACACTAAGTAAACTAAGACCTTTCCGTTCAAACTACAGCATTATTGCAGAAAACATGTGCTTGGACTTGTTAGCAGACAAGTGCTCACCAATAAGTTTAAAAAGAAGTGGAGGGGAAAACTCGACTAAAGTGGTATACAATTCACAACCTTTTATGCTACAGTATAGGAAAATATTAAGAAAATATTGTACATAAAGTTATAAGTCGTCATGTCATTTTGGCACACTGGGTAGGTTGTGATAGTGTAATGTCTTCTATCAGACACAGAAACGTTCTCGTAAAATCCTATCATTATATATTAAACTCATTTTTTACATCCACAGAAAGATTTACAGATCATATACAGAACATTTACATGTGGAAAAACAAGTGTCATAAATATGCTTGCTCTTCTATCCCAAACAAAAACTCTTAACAAGAGAGCAAACCAGAGGATAGTGAGATAAACTTGCATTCAGTAACTTAGAAGATCAAATGCCCTATCCATCTTCTTTTGCTGGAACCAGTCCAACATGAGGGTTTGTTAAAAGACATTATCCAAATAATACAGCATGGACATGTTTTAAGGGCCCATGTATTGTTCACGTGTTCATTTCACCTCCGTTTTAAGGCTCATTGCAGTATAATCACCTTGTAGAAGTGTTAGCTCCTTCCCTGTGAAGGAGAGCAGGCCCAAATAGGAATCAAGTTTGAAATCATACAAAATGAAGCAAATCTGATTAACATAGTGAATGTCATACTAATACTGATATTAAACCACAGTGATTAAAATTACTGCTATGCACAAAAAAATAAAATAATGTCTTTTAGTATTTTGCTTTTGGTTCACATACAAGCTCTAACACCAAGTGTACATTTCTACATCTCAGAACACTGTGACTGTAATGTTTTCAAATCTCTTAGCAGTATTGCACATTGGTAAGGCAAATAAAATACATCCTATGAGTGATACATGAGGTGGAAAAGTGACTACATTGAATAGCACACTGGATTTATGCCAGAGATACAAAGCACATTTGTGTATTGCTTTAAACTGCACTGTTTCATTTGATTTAAATTAAACAGCAATTTAAAACAGTGTATTGTCAAGTAGCAAATGTTCTACTTTAATTAAAGTGACTGATTGATTTATATGCAATTTTTAAAAACAGACAAGTCAGATCTCCTTATCCTTCTGAATGCCCACTATGATACAAATTTGTTTTCATTATAAACAATAAATCAAACATAAATATATATCTTGATTAACCATAAAAGAGGAAGAAAATTGCCAAGGCATATAACTTGCTGAAAATAGAAGAGAATATTATGTATTAGTGTTTATTATGTCCTTCCATAATGTTAACGTATTAACAGAGAAAGACATATTTGACATTGAAGGGGTCCCTGTCTCAACTGCACTGATGTGCTTTTAATATCTTTCCAAATTAAACACTGCACTATCAGGCTGATTAGTGATGAGACTGGTGTGCATAATGAACTCCTGCTTTAAAGTGCATAACACTTCTTACTGACCAAACGACTCTCTGTGGCGTCTTGCATAGCAAGTCAACATATATTACCTGTTCTGTTTAAAACAACATACACTTATATCAAGACAACCAGGCTTTTTGCTTTTAAATCCATTTTGAAAGGTTCTCTATGGATTTGCAATAGTCTGAAAAGTAGGTTTGTTAATGTTAATGGCATACTATCACACTACTATATATTTTGCCACTGCAGCACTTTTTTGTATGAATGGGAATACTTAAATGACCTGCTACCTGCAGGATACAATCTGAACACACTGCATAATACTGTAGCCGACAATTCAATGTGCTTGACTGTTCAATTGGAGTTTAACATTTTGACATAAAATTGAGTTAAATAGGTACTTCCAAATTTCCAGTATTTCCAAATACTGTTTACTTCTTCCACATACTATTATTAAATAGTATGCAGCATACAGTATATACAGCGCAGCTAGCAGTAAACTAGCATTCCATACCAAACATGCTGTTAGTGTAGGGTTCAGCTGGTTACTTTTATTTAGATATACTCAAATGGGCACCCTGCTGTGATATATTTGGAACAATACAGACTACAAAAGACAAAACATGATCATTTAATGCTTTAAAATTTGTTATCTGTTTAATAGTGAGAGTGGAAAGTGTGCACAAACTTATGCTGTATTCAGACACCTCATATAACGTTACTGTCTGCTGTATGATTAAGAAGCTTTTTGAATGCAGATGTATGCACCCACATGGGCCGAGAAGTATTTCAAGGCTCCAAAAGGTTAATCTTGTCATAATAAAACCAATTATATTCTACATTCAACTTCTTAGGAAAGATATGTGTATGTTCAACTAATCTGGTGTGGGGGTTGACAGAACAAATCTTTGTATACACAAAAAACTTGAGCATTACATTTTTTGTAACTGTCAAAGTCCTGTGTTCATTTATGTTTCAATTGTTTTGGAATTAAACCATCACTCTATCTGGCCTGTAGGAGATACACAGTCTATGAAAAGAGTGCATGATTCAGGCTGTGTCGAGGGTGACTCATCTAAGCTAAAACAGTAAGTTGCATTGCAAGGTTGTGTTAAGGCCTGTTCACACCAACACAAATGTTCAGCACAAAAATTCAGTTGCAAGTGCAATTTGTCTTTTCAGGCCTATGCAAAAAAAATGCCGGTCAGGTTGAATGAAAATACAAAATCACTCCCTGACAGTAGGTGGCGCTTATACACAAGGAGAAATGTTACCCTGGTACATAAAATGCTTTTTTAATAAATACTTCTCATTTCTGAAGCTCACTTGTCACACAGAGTCAATTTTTTCGTATTTACATTTATATGTTTTCAAACAGCCATTCAAATTTATTTTAAATTTGCTATGGTGTTTATCAAGCAACATCAAAAACAGGAGTACAGAGCCAAGAGAGTTGGTTCCAAAGCAACAGTAAATAGCAGAGGAAGGATCTGCAAAATAGTCTGTTGCTGAGCGCCACTAAAGCCGAGGTCACACAAAATTTCTTCAGACATTGCATCTGTCATGATATGATGTCACTCACTCTAAATTCAAAATTTAAAAAAATGTATGTTCTTTTAATTCAGCTCTTAGGTCATGCCGTTATGTTCCGATCTTCGTCGCATATCAGAGTTGACCAAACTTGAACTTTGGAAGGCAGCAAAGTTTTTTGCGTGTTCATTCGCTTGTGTATGAATGGAAGTCAGTGGAACGAAACGTGTATTGTGACCGCCCCTTAAGTTGTAGTTTATGTAACAGCAGTGGCTGTGGGCATGTGACCAAAAGACAATGCAATGAGAAAGCTGTTGGAAACCTCTCCAAAAATCTTTTTTTTTTTTCATACCGAACATTCATCTTAGTGTTAACAGGCCCTTAATCTCAAGGTTTTCGCCTCAACTGGGAACTAATGTTGGCCTAAGGGCAGTGGTCATGTTCTGAGTCTATGAATTCTAAAGAACACTTTGCATTGCAGTGTTAGAAAAACAGAAAAGTTGATACCCATGATAAAACATTCCAGTGTACAGCTAATTACTCACTCAGACAGTACTAATTAACAGACTGGCCCTTGGATTTTAAACGAGGTAGAGCCATCCTACAGGAACTAGATCTACAATGGCATCACTACTGGTATGCCATCATCACGTGTAATTGTGTCTGCTGTCAAAACTTCGGAACGCCGCGGGTTTGGCCGGTTTCCTCATGGACAGTGAGTCTGTCTTACCCTCCAGCCTTGCCCCAGCTCTAGCCTTTTGGAAAGGATTCCTTGCGCTTCCACGACCCTTGTCCATTCTCTCACTAATGGAGAAGCTCTTTCGGGAGTAGATGTTGGAGTGGGACTCCTCCGAAGAGGAGCAGCTGTTTGCTCGCTCTAGTCTAGAAATCGGCGAACAAAACGGGCCCAGTGCGAGGCCCAAGCCCAGGTCTGCGCCTATTCCCCCACTGCTGCTTTGACCCCTCTTACCTGTGTCTGCTGACCCCTCTGCGGGTTCCTCCGGATCAGATTCTGCGTGACTGAGCTCAGCGTCTCTCTCGGGGTGTGAGACGCCCAGGTCCTGGGGCTTATCGAACGTGAAAGAGCCTCCAGGGGAGTCAGACCTCTCTGGGACAGGGTAAGTAGAGACGCAACGGGTGTCGATGCAATCTGTTATGCTGGTATATTCGGCCGCCTTCACCTGCACGCCCATGCCGCCATAGCAGCCACGTGACGTGAACATCAGGCTGTGCGACTTAACCAATGGCGGCTCATCCAGAAACAAAGGCCCTGCTGCAGACAGGAAGCGGCTGCTCTTAGACCGCTCAAGAACGCCAGCCGATGGTGGTGGCGAGGGATCCAGGTCCCAGGGGGGCAAGGTATCCGGCAGCAGGTGGGCAGAGCACAACGATAAGTCAGCGGCGGCACTGTCCTCAAACAGGACTGTACCATCCGACTGTCTTTCGCTGCCCCCTGCCCTTCCGCTGCAGTCCCGCCCCCCTGAGAGCACCACCTCCATGATCTCAGAATGGAGAGATGAGTCTCGAGCGAGAGATGGAACTGTCCGGACTGGCTCCAAGAAGCTCTCAGTGGGCGGGACGTCCTCTGAGGCAGAAACATATATGTCTATGCAGGAAGAAGGGCGAAGCTGCTGCTGCACAGATAAAGTATTCAAAGGTGTGGGCTTGGACTCTTTGGGACCTGCTCCTGAGGACACAGACTGTGAGCTGTTGGCCCGATGGAGGCTGAACAATCTGTCTTTAAAGAAGCCTTCTCCTCGATCTGCTCCGCTTCTATCCTTGGAGGAGTGGCTTACGTAGAAGGAGTGACTGCGGAGACGTGGGGCCAGAGCGGTTGGAGATGTAGGGGAAATGGATTCCTCGCCACCCTGCTCCAGAGACTCTTGCAGCCTGTAGGAATTGCCTTCTTGGCTGTTGAAACTGCTCTGGCGCAGGATGTAATTTGTATCTGTGCAGTCAGATGATGTCCTGGACCGGGCTTTGTTGACTTCGCCTCGATCCACACCAGCAACTCGCTCCAGTGCCACAGCAATGCGGCTGATCATCTCCTCCATCTGGGCGAGCCGGATATCCACAGTCTGCAGGGACGCTTTCATGAAATGTTCCCTCTCATTCACTTCCTCCAAACGCATCGCCATGTTCTCCACCCTGAGATTAGAGAATTTCATGAGTATTCCTGAGGCCATTTCCGAAAATCTACAACTATTAATGTTGTGTTGCTTACACCTCACATAATAGTGTTTACAGTATGTTACACTAAATACACAACTGTTCAAAAGTTTGGAATCAGTATTTTTTTTTTTTTAAATAATTAATACTTTTATTCAGCAAGGATGTATTCAACTGATTAAACTGAAATAATATTTAACAATATTACTGTTTTTACTGTAATTTTGTTCAAATAAATGTAGCCCTGGTGAGCAAGAGAAGCTCAAAAACAAAACTCTTACCAACATCAAACTTTTGAAGAGTAGCTTAAATAATCAAGTAGTTATTAACTGAATTTGTATATTTGTATGTGTGTACAGTAAAAGTTTCTTTAAGCATAGGGTATTCTAGTCTTTGGTACAGTACATTTGAATAAAAACAGACTTTCAAACTAGGGTACAGGGACCCCCGGGGGCCACAAGAGGGTGCTAAAGGGTTTGCAGAAAATTTGAGAGAAAAGTGAGTTTACAAAATTATTTTTCTGGGTTCTCAAAGTTAACATGTTAGATTTAAATATTTACTAGATATTTTTAATGCAATATCTTTTTTAACATGCTGTTCTGGAATGATATATGTTTATGAAAAGAGCTTTACAAATAAATCTGAACTGAATTAAAATGTTTCTCTTCTTTATATATCTAAAATTACTCTAATGATGGTTAGAAAAAATTGCAATGTCATCCAAATTTTAATTGGCTTTGGCTTCAGTGACCATGTAGAAGCCAATTAAATAATTTTGAACACAACTTACTCTTCTTAATATTTTTCTCACAAAGCATACTTGGGTCTGTATGCATGAAAATATATAGCTGCCTATATCTTTTAGGAAGGGGATCCCCTGCAAGGGGATGATCATATTTGGGGGTCCTTGCCATTAAATGCTCAAAGACCTCTGGTTTAAAATACAGTTTAAAGTGTTAAAATTCTGTTGTGTTGTTTGAAATGTTTTAACCTTTCAGATGTCACACGTATTCTCTCATCATTGGAAGAATTGAAGCGGTCATCTTTCTCTCTGAAATACTCCTCCACGCACTGCTCTTCAAAGTCATGCACCTTCTTCAGTTCATCTTCAGTAATGAAGAGCTCTGTGGGGGGAGAGTTTTTTTTAATCAGTCACTTTTTTGTAACATACCAGTGAAGTCCAAGTGTTTTCTGCTTAATGTAACTTTTTTTTTTATTTTAAAATGTTTAAACCGTTAAACTGTTTTCATACCTCATTAATATGCAGTACGCCTGCTGTTGTTGTTGTTATTATTATTATAAGGCACGCACAAAAGTTAATGATTTTGAACAGAAATGTCTCACTATTACAAAATAATCATGTTTGGCAAAAGATGGTATCAAAGAGAATCTTTAAGTCGACGTGAGTTGGTTTCACTCTCATTGGCTGTATGATCTGAGAAAACAAAATGACTCCTGCTGTCATTTTGAGGCTTTCAGTATATTGCAACAGCATTTTATCACTCACTCAGCCCATAGTCCCGCTCATCCTCATCATGTTTCCTCCAGCGACAGCAAAGGTGTTTGAGGACCATAGTTATGTGGCTGAAAATGATGAGAGGAGGAGGAAGGACAGGACGTTCATGGAAGGTCATGATCAGCTGGTACCTCTGGAACTTCCACACCTGGTTGGAGATGGACTTCACTTCAAAGAATGTGTTACTGTGAGAATAAAAGACAATATTAGCAACATACAAGATTTTTAAAGTCATCTCAGCCTCAAAAGGTGTGCTCATAGACCACCCACAGTCCGTTCGCTGACTATCTGATGCATAGTGCTTTGCAACATATCTGCAAAGCACTGGAAACAGTTGCAAGTTACAATCAGATTGCCTGACGTAATTATGCCTTAGGCTGGTATTAGTAAAAAATAAGTAATATTTTGTCATTAAAAGATTTGTGGTCACCTTGTTTGTCCATTGTTTAGAAAACCACATACAATATAAATATTAATTCAACTTACTTAAAGACAGCAATGAGCAAATTAACCAGAAGGATGTTGGCCACCAGCAAGTAGCAGGCCATGATGGCGGGAACGATCCAAGCTCCGGTTTTGCAGGGTGGGAGAGGCATGATGACTCCTTCCTCTGTGGTGATGTTATGGCCACATGGAGCTGTTAAAATAACCATACAACTGAGCGTTGCCAAAATTGAAATGAACAAGCAACTAGCAATTACGGTCACTTTAGGAAATAGACAATCTCTCACTCCCTCTCTGACACATGCGCAAAAAAACCCAAAATCAAAGAACCAGTCAAAAGTGGGTTGTGGATAAAAACTGAATGGAAAGACTATATGCACCAAGTTGTGGAATTCAAATATATTAAAAATATATTCCATATGTAAAATTGCATCCCCAATATATTTAAACATATGCAATGTTTAAAATATATTGATATTGAATGTACAGCAGTCTTTTTGATGGTTGCTTGTAGCGTAGGTTAGAATGTATTGACAATACATCATACGTTTTTTCCAAATGGGATGGTTCAGTTGCTGTAGCTTTCAAGGAGAGGAAAGTCAGTCAGGTTCATATTAATTTACATATTTGTGAGTACATTTACTAGTTTCAGAATTTAAAATCACACCCAGAAGCCCAAAGTGAGAGAACTGAAGTAACATGGTTTATCTTAAATTCGCAATTATTCTTAATTTTTTCATTTTTAAATTCCAAATTTATTTTGCCAAAAACTCTGACAACTGAACCACGTGAAAAAACTTTCATATTGATGAGAGGAGGCAAATGCATCTTGTTTTTAAAGGATGTACAGCGGACATATGAGATGGTCTTTCCAGAAACATTGAGCATTTGGAGCTTATTTGAGGACACGCAAATGGGTACGGATGCTCATGCTTTATTAGATATGCATAACACGTAATATCAAGCCAGTAGGTTTTCCACTGGTAAATTCAGTTTACATTGTGACATGAGAAGGAAATTACACTGACTGTGAAGTACCACCAGAGTAATGGGACGTCAGTCAGTGCTAGCTGGCTGTGGGAGGTCCACGATAGTGACTTTAGCGTTATCCAAGTTCCCAGTTTCCATGATAGGGGTTTTTAAAAAACTGCAAATGGGACCTTGACAATTTAGCTGGCATAGCACCTTGAACATTTGCCCCACCACGGAAACCTGGCCATTAGCCTTGCAGTGCCGTGCAGGGGTGTCACACACTCAATGACCACCAGGGGGGCGGAGATGAGGTGATGATATGACCATGAACGTATAATGGTTCTGTAACTGAGATAAATCTAGCAGAATTTATATATTGGAAATTGCCTATATGGGATGGACCACTGTTACGCCCAGTTCCTTGAGTGCGAATGTAATTTTCGACCAGCCAGAGTTTGTCATTCACTTTGTGCTGTAGCTTCCTACTATTCACATCTGAAACAAAGAACGAAAGCGTTATTTCAGCTCTCTTATCTTTGGGCCATCCATCTCTCAGCACACACAAACAAGCAATCGACAGTATGCAGACAACAAGCAAACACACTACTTAATGAGAAAACACAAAGACACGCTTAAACTCTACAGCATACACTTCATACACAAGTCCTCCTAACTGATGCACTGCATTACTATGACTGCACTGATTTATTCCAGGCAACAAGATGTATTTATCAGAAATCTGACAAGAGAAAATGACATTACTGCCTCGAAACCTGATGGATTACAGGGTAATATACAAGTCAAACATCTTTATTATTCATAATAACCTAGAAGTAGGTAGAATCATTCATTCTGATCATAATTGCCACTGTATCTTTTTGACTGTCATCTGATTGTCTTTTATTCAGTCTGAGTGAACTAAACGGTTATGATGCATGGTTCAAATCATATTTTAAATTTTCAACTGTATATTCAACATTTTATTTGTTCAAAAGTTTTTGAAAGCAATTAATGCATTTATTCAGCAAGGATGCAGTAAGTGACTGTCAGAAAATTATATTTCAGATAAATGCTACTGTATCATCAAAGAACAGTGAAAAAATGTATCATGGTTTTCACAAAATATTGAGCATTAATATTAACATAATGTTAAAAACAATGATAATATTGCTTAATTAAGCATTATTATCAGTGGTTTCGGCATTGCTAATAAAATGTAATGTTTCTTGATCACCAAATCAGCATATTAGAATAAAGGATCATGTGACACTGAAGACTGGAGACTGGAGTAATGGCTGGAAGATTCGGCTTTGACGTAACATGAATAAATTACATTTTAAAATAAAGTAAAATAAAATTTTTTAAACTATTTTATTTTAAATTGTGATAATATTTCACAAAAATACCATTTTACTGCATTTTTGACCAGGTAAATGCAGCCTTAGTGAGCATAAGATTAAAATAATTTTTTTTTACATAATTAGCTTTAATATTAAAATACATTAACACATAAAATGGCAAAACATGATATCATATTCCTGTCTTAACTGAACAAAAAAGTTAACATTCATTCAGGCAGTTTTCATTGTGCACCCACAGAATCATTAAAAACAAAATCAAAAGTTAAGAGCATAGGGTTAAATATGGTTCAGTTAGAGCTCAGTGTCATCTTCGGCCCTGGGCATGAATAATACAACCAGATTCAATTCTACTATCATTATGCTTTGATATAATATCACAAATTCTAAAAGGTAAATATCTCATCAAAATATACTGTTAATTTTTAAAATGAAATGCTGTATGTTAGGAGTGTTTTTCTCATTCAATCTGTTGCTGATGCTTCTCCATCTGCAGTCTTAAAAATGAACACATAAGACCATTTTGAAACAGCAGCATTGATCCATATCATCCTGTAATGACAATATAAGTGCAGCCATTTACAGAATATGAGACCATTTAAGAGCACACACACAAGCACAACTATATGCCACAAAATTTGATCCAAATTGTTTCAGCTGTTAAATGTGAAGCTTTCATCATATCTTTGGTAACTTTTATGCTAGAGAACAGCAGAGAACAGCGTATGTTCATAAAAGCTGACCAGTATTGAGACGTAAAGCCTGAGGTGCTGTGCTTGAGTGTGAAATCGAGTATACCCAAAATGCCCATGCCGGTACCCAAGGTAAATGTTAGTAATAAGCCAGCCTTACGGTCGATTTGGTCAGCAAACACCTCTCCGTAGATCATCCAGTAGGGCATGAAGAAGATGTTGCGTGCCAGCATCCAGGACGGGTCCTCATTGGGATTGAGGATAGCCTGCCGCGCCACTCCGAAACTCATCAGCACCACCAACATGATGATCACAAAATACATCATGTCAATCATCTACGTTCACCACCGAAGAAGGTGAAAAGGAAGGGAATAAGACAGATCAAGAGCATTAGAAACCATTTTATCTATAAGACATTTTGCAATTATTAAAGCGCTCCATCAGTCTCCCCCACCATCTTGCCGATCATCATGACGTATGGACCCAGGTATTTGTTCACTCCAAAGATGTCAAGCAGTCTTATGTACCAATAGATGATATTGACACAGTAAATGACCCTCCCGTAGCTCATCAGGGGCGGGTCTTGCAAGCGAAGCACCATCCCGATGGAGAAGATGAGGATGGCCATGAGGTCAGTGATGTTCCAGTACTCCTGCAACCACACTTTCACCTTCTGCAGGAGCTTCCCTGGCTCTGACATGAGGATCTGAGAGACAGGAGAAGTCAAAGCCTTCATGTTGGACAAATGACCTTTTCAAAATGGTTAAGTGAGTAAAAACAATAATGTTCCGAAATATTTCTACAATTTATAATCACTGTTTTCTATTTTAATATATGGTGATATTTCAAGATGGATATATTGAGCAAATGAACCTTTCAAAACAAAACTCCACAAAGCAAAAGTATTTGCATTTACTGACTTCCACAAGAGGGCAGTAATAGACTGTATATATAGTTCACATTTTGGAGTTTCTAACTGAATAGCAGCTGTGTAGTTATATGTAAATTTAATTATTAGAAATTGCTTATGAATAATAATTAACCTTTTCCCACATTTCAGGGATCGAAGGAAACAATTTTCTTTGCTCACTGAGTTCTAATGAAGTCTCACCTCTCTCATCTTCTCGATGCCATTGGTGAAAATGTAAGCAATAACAATCCACTCCTGAGGAGAGGGCCACAGGTCCATCTTCACCAAAACAATATAGTTGAAGAGCATCAAGTATCCTACATAAGCCAACTGTGGGAAGACACAGCATCATGATTAGGGGGGAAAAAACACTTTGGTCCTTTTCAGCTCAAACAGTGAGAATACATCATCATTCCGACTGTGATTATTTAAGTTTTACTTACACCAAGGTCATTATACTTCTGAATTTTACAATTTTTAATTCGATTTCTACTTCTATTTCATTTTCAATGCGCTACTGTTCAAAAGTTTGGGTTCAGTAAGATTTTTTAAAGTAATACTTTTTTCAGTAAATCAGCATATTCAAATGATTTCTGAAGGATCATGTGACAGTGAAGACTGAAGTAATACCTGCTGTAGATTCAGTGTTGCAATCACATTTTATATTCAAACAGAAAATAGTTATTTTAAATTGTAAAAATATTTCACAATATTACCGTTTTTAATGTATTTTTGATCCAATCAAAGCAGCCTTTGTAAGCATAAGACATTTCTTTCAAAAACATTCAAAAATCTTACCAACCCCAAAACCTTTGAATGGTACTGAATCTTAGTTTATTTTTCAATAAATCATATTAGTTTTCACTCTATCATCGCTAGGTTTTGTATAGTTTTAGTTTTTCAGTTTCTAGTTTCAGTATCTTTAGTATTAGTATTTTTCTTCCAGTTTTAATGTTTTTGGGCTACCAAAGTTAATGTGCTTACTGGTATTATTTATAACAGCATTAAATTTCTTAACACAGTCTAGCAGTATTGCCATCTGGTAACCTGTTCGTGTTTAATGCAGGCAGGTTGTAAAGGTATACCCCCGGTTTCACAGACAAGGCTTAAGCCTAATCCTAGACTAAAATGTAAGTCTGAGCTGTTTCAACTGAAAAAAACTTGCACTGACTGATCTAAAAATATATCAGTGCCTTTGTTTTGTCTCAAGATGCACACCAGTGATGTTTTTTTCTAAGTACGTTCAAAAAAGTTACTTAAATGTCCTAATTGAACTATGGCCTAATCCTGACTTAGTCTAAGCTCTGTCTGTGAAACCAGGCCTTTATGTTATATAATATACCATGTATCAAAAACTAAAACTAAAATTAATTATTGGTCATTTTTATTTTATTTTAGTTTCAGTCATGAAACTGTATGAGTTTAGTTGAGTTTTAGTGTTTCCCAGTTACAATTTGATTCAATTTTATATTAATAAAATACCTTTTTTTCTTTCCCAATTTACACATGCATGTTGTCTTTCAAAATCTGTCATGAAAACATTGTCACGTTGATATTTTCAAGGATCCAAGATTTAAATTTTAGGGACAGTAGGGACAGTGCATCTTCTTTATACTTCCTCTGCTTTATTGCACAGAGAAAGAAGCCGTAACTACAGAAGATGTTGCAGAAAAAGAAACTGTTTTTTTTTTCAGTTGGATCAACAAAAAAACATCGCACGGAGTTCTCACTGGTGTCTTAGGGTAATGCTCTTTCTTTCTTTTGCAACATTTTTTTTTTGGGTGAAAACGGTAGAAAGATTGACACACTCTCACCAGCAGAGAACAGAAATACTGTTCGGTGTAAACACTACAATGTGACAGTGTGATGGGAGAGAGAGACTACGAGCAACGAGAGAAAAAAGAGCGAGTAAATAATGAAGACACACAGCACACGGAGCAGAATTTTTCATCTTTAGGAGCCTGGAGATTTGTCAGATTCATGGCCTATATTTAAAACATAGATGAGGCTAAATAAAAAAAAATCTAGCTGTTTTGATCTCTACTTGCCTGCATTTGAACATTTTTTCCCCCTGGACTTGATATGGAATCTATTGATATGGATTTCTTTGCAAGTGAAAGATTTCAGAGGACATTTCTCTGAAGAATTCACACACAAGGTATTTTGATGTTCGTATAGATTTGATATGCTAAACACACTGAACAATACTGTATGCCTTTTTATACCAGATAAGGGCACAGCTGGGGCTTTACCGTGTGAAACCAGAACTTGACGATAGGGGCGTTGTAAAACTCGTAAATTTTGCGACCCACTGGAATCAGTCGATGGCGGTTCTGAACCTCTTCCACCTGTTTCTTACGCGACGCTTCTGAACTGACGTTTCCCAGCATAGCCTGGGAAAAGTACAGAGGATAGAAACAGGAGAAAGATAGAAAGCATTACTTTAACACACCACTTACATAGTGTGACTTCTCACCCAGAATTGCATGCAGCTGTTTCAAACACTGCAAAGCAATACTGAGCGCTGAGGAAGGTGAGATATTCACTATGAACTGGGCATTGATGATTCTGCTGGGAATGGTCGTGTGGAAAAAGAGAAAGAGAGAGTGTGTGCCATAGAGAGAGAGGAAGAAAGAAAAGAGGAATGAAAATGCCCAGTGTCATGGGTTATTTGCACACATCCTTAATCCAAGAGTGGGGAGCTTATCCCGTAAATGGAAAAATATGGTGCACTCTTGGACATCATGGCAAAATTGTATTGCAACAACTTTTCTGCTGTCGAAGCTGTTTGGTTGAGCTACAGTCTTTCACAGCTTATGTTATGCACAGGAAGATCTAATTTTGACACAGGCATTTCAGTGTTGCATCAGAGAAAAATTATTGCAATTACAAGTGCACTTTAAGGAAGAGCATTCAGATAAATTGCAATACAATTGTCATCTTGTGTTGTAACCTCACATATCTACAGTATATTCATAGTGAAGTGAGGAGCAAAGCTTCAGTTTTTGGAACCGTGTTGTATAAGATCAGGTCAACCCAGTCACGTTTTGGAAAATGTAGTCCTTCTCAGTTGTTTTGACTTTGTAAGTCTTGGACTACATTTTTAAACTAGTGTCTTGGGCTGACCGGTTTCTTTAGAGCAGTAGTTCTCAAACTGTAGAGGATTCCAAGTGGTCCACAAGTTGATTGGCTTATTTAAAAAAAACACAACTAAATAAATAACAATGAAACTGACAGAAAGCACTAACATTGACTGATTAATAACCTCAAAACAATTAATTACTGTAACTGGCATCTTTTTTGTTGTCTTTAATAATGTAACATGTATATACTGTACACTACTGTTCAGAAGTTCAGAATATTTTTTGAATAAAATCTTTTATGCTTATCAAGGCTGCATTTATTTAAAAAACAGTAATTTTAAAGTAACTGTTTTCTATTTTAATATATTGTAAAATGTAATTTATTCTTGAGATGGCCTTTGGTGCAGCATTATCCTTCAAGAAATCATATTAATATACTGATCTGGTGCATAAGAATCATTTCTTATTATTATTCATTTTGAAAACAGTTGTGCTGCTTAATATATTTGTGGAAACCATGATACGTGATTTTTAAATAAATACTACTATTTTGAACTTTCTTATTATGATATTATTATGAAATGTCTTTGCAGTCACTTTGATCAATTTAATGTTTCTTTCTGAAATAACAGTATTAATTTCTTAGAAATAAAAGTTACTGACCCCAAACTTTTGAAGAGTAATGTGACATTTCAAAGACATTTCAATGTTTTTGAAAGAAATCAACACTTATGATGCAATAAATTGATCAAACAATACTGATATTTAAACATCACAAATGACTAATCTAATTTAATATGACTTCTTTATAATTCAAACTTTGTTTGTCCTGTGCAGCACTGAGAGCTTATGCATTCTAGTTTATGAGATATTTATAAGACTGCACCGGTATAACACCAGTCTGTTTTTCTGAAACTCTGATGTACTCCTCATCTTGTTCATCTGGGCCATCCACGTCTCTCTGTGTTGTTTAGTTAGTGTACAGAACAGCCTTCATCTCTCAAAAGAACAACAGACTGGTGTGTTTCTAGAAAGACATTTTTGAGTTTGGCTATTTTTAAAATTGAAATTTGACTTCAAAGTGTACATGCAAGAAATGCAAGTGTACTCGAAACTTTAGCAACTGAAAAAAGAGACTGCCATTTAAACACTTCATTAAGCAGCACAATCATTTTAGACTGTACTATTAATAAGAAAAGTTTTTCCATTACCAAATTTACACATCAGAAGAATCTCTTAATGAATATTTAACAAGTTTTTTTTTTTGGCTGAAAACAGGGATTTGCAGTTGCAGGTAACATTTTTATTTTAAAATATATATATATATATATAAATAAACCATTTCAAACAACTGTAATATTTTACAATATTTATGATTGTACCTTGATCAAATAAATGTTACAGTTCATTGGTGAACATAAAAAAAAGTTAGTAATATAGTAGTTCAATCTAACTTCTTTGTTAGCAAACACGGCTCATTTGAGGTGATTAGCTAAACTTAGCAGTATGGGTAATTTCAACACAATAACAAAATTATGGATCCGTAAATTGAGACAATTTCAAGATAAAGGGTAAAAGTTAAGGCTAATTTGTTCACCAGCTGTTGTTTCCCCAATATCTGGGGCTGTTTAAGTGGTCCGCCACCTGAAACAGTTCAAGAGCCACTGCTTTAGAGCAACACTTGATAGTTCACAATAGAAGACTGAACAACAGTATCCGTGCAGTTTTATTGTGAAAGAAAGAAGGCACTTCTGGTTCAACTTAAAAGTGAAGGTTGTCGTCATGGAGATGTCAGATCAAGGCTGCTAACATAATGCAAAACACGCCTTCAACATGCACAATGGTGTCGTAGATGCGTGAATGATAAAAACACAGGCAGCATTCAGTCACAGTACCGTACTTCAGATGAGACCCTCGCTAAAAGAAAAGAAACAAGAGACGAGACAAGGACAGAGGCAGACGGAGACACGCTACAACTCCACAACCACGCGTCTTCGCTTTGACAACGAGGAACGAAAAAAAGGGTGTAGGGTGGGGAAGTCAGAAAAACGGCAGGGTTGGTACGGATCTCTAAGAAGAGGAACCACGGACTTGAGGAACAACAACAAAATAAAGCCGGAAGCATATTTGAGAGGCCAAATTGGGGGCAGGACTTTCACAGAGCAGAGCAGATGTGCCTAAATGTGTGTGTGTATGTGCGTTAGACTACAAGCTAAGAAACGAGGCTAAGGTGGATGCTCTCACCACGGAGTTGTACTGCGTCTCACAGTAAGATCTTACTGTGAACTCCATGTCTTCCTCCTCTTTCTCCTTAGCTTGTTTCTCAGGTTCATCCACATCCTTCTCCTGCAAGTAGGTGTCCTGATCCTGAGGCATATACGACATCTCGTCCTTATTTTTAAACTCAAGACTCAATATGGAGGGGGGCAGAAGAAGGCCTAAGATAACCTGGTGGACCAAACAAACAAACAAACACAGAGCTTAAGAGAAAAATCCACTGTTACTTTCCATTATTTAGTACTCAGAAGACCAGTTCCTGCAGTCACACAACGCTTGTGGTGATGAAATACCGGTCTCACTCTTTTTCTTGATACAATAGCACCTGTGAGACATGAAACACCAATATCACTACTGAGGTCTGAACCAAAGGCAGAAATAATTCATGCAGAAAGCAAGAGAAATGCAAGGAGAAGCCCTGCACAGTTTGTTTTTTAGGGACTGATATATACAGTATGTCTGACAATGTGTCGAAAAGTTGAAGCTTTGTTCAAAAAGCCGTTGCAAAAGTTTGGGGTTGGCTGCATTTATCTGCTCAAACATACAGTAAAAACAGTAATACTGCGCAACATTATTACAATTTCAAATAACCGTTTTCTATATTAATTTGTTTTATAACGTAATTTATTTGTGTGATGGCAAAGCTGAATCTTAAGCAGCCATTATGTTGAGTGACCCTTCAGAAATAATTCTGTGCTGATTTGGTGTGTGCTTGAAAACATTTGATCAGGAGCTGCAGCACGAACAACACTGTATATTCTTTTCAACAGGTTTTGGATGGACTAGTCTAAGGTGATCATGTCAATTTTGTCCTTTCTCACCCTGAAGTAGCAGTCTGCTACCTGTCCTTTTCAAAAGTGCCAAAAATAATATGGTTCCACTAGTCCACCATTGTGTGGGTCCATATCCCTTTGTATTTTTGTAACATTGTATATGCCACCATTTCCCATTTTAATGCTCTTTTATACAACAAATTTGTGTCCAGATTTGGATACCGCCTTCATTAAAAACAAGGTATTTTTTCCATAACTTTGTAAATTTAATTTTTGTACAAAGTCAGACAGTCTAATTTGCACATCTCGTGACAGCAAACATTCCTGTCATTTTGGTGTCTCGCGAGTAAGAATGATAATTAGACTAGTGATTAAGAAATCTATTAGAGTGCTGAAACAACAGTTGCTGGTCTCATATTGATGAGGACTTGGTAAATACAACAAAAATGACAGATTCAGCTATGAAAAGGCTCACTTTGGCAGGCAGTTTCACCAAATATATGCCAAATATATGTTGAATATATACCTTATATTATGTAACAAAAAATATGAACCCAGAGTAAGCTCTCTTCAATAACTGATATTACTGTATGTAAATCAATGAGACTACGGTCTCAGCCATCTTTCTCCCGAATCTGACCTTTAGGCCAGAGTTCTTGCGCATACGCAGACGTCCCATCCACATGTCGGTGAGAAGCATCTGGCTACAGGTGTGGGCGATGAAGTCCCTGTGCTTGGCAGCCACTGCCAGCTGCAGACAGGTGGCATTACTCCAGTTCTTCAGCTCGTAGGTTAACAGCTTCATGGCCATCTGTTCATCCTGCTTATACGACTGATCGAGCAGCTCAACAGCCAGCTGACCAAACTCCCTTATGGATAAAAGAAAAAAAGATGGAATTTCTGTGCCATAGCCACATTTATATGCACATAAACACACAAGATCACCTCTACACAAAAAAACAACAGCTTGTTTTAGGTGTAGAAGCAGGATAAGCTAGTCTCAAACATAATTACTAAAAGAAAATTCGCATTAGGGTTTTATGAATTTTAGAGAAGTCTTTGTGGCCAGTCACTGGGCCTTTGATGGGATGCCAGTTTGGCACATAACAGATGGTCTCCCCAAACTTCCAGACCCAAGAGTTGTACACTCAACAGCAATGGGAACAGGACATACAGGTGAAATCCTCATCCAAATGCTCATCATTGAGGTAACTAAGTCATCATAACACGTCTTTACATTCATACCTTGAGTTTTGATTGAGCTCCTGTGAAATGTCATCTACCATGTCGTTCTCTGATGCTTCGTGGGCCATTGCCTTACAGAGCTTACAGGCCACCAGAGCTTTAGCCATGGCCTCCTCGCCATGCTGCCAGAAGAACAGGGCCATCTTCTGCCGCTTCATCAGCACTGCCCAAACCATCAGCTCATGGAAAGGGAAAGAGAAGTGATTGATTTCTGGGTCATCCAGGTCAATGTCTACTTCCTCCTCTCGCTTCCTTGTGGTCTTCTGACGTCCTCGCCTAATGGGCATGTCATCCTGTATGATAGAGTAATTCATTTTTTTCCTTATAATAATAATAACCACCACTGAGAATGTAAATTATAGGTACTTTATTGCCTGGTTTGCTCTATTCAGCAGTATTTATTGATTAAATGTAACAGCAACAACATTATTATTATTATTTTATTTGTTAAAAATATAATTATTGCATTAATCTATCTGCCTATCTATCTAGTTATTAAATATTATATATATACTTATTATTATAAACATATTAATATTAAAATAGCAAAATGGGAAAATAAATTACCCATAATTTATATCCTGAATCTGGTTATTAATAGTAAGAGGACCATTAAACACAAATTTAAGGTAATGTTAGGTAGTTATAGTATTTAAACTGGTTTTGTGAAAACCTCTGAACATGCAATACAAGGAGCATTTCTGTTGTGAACCTTCATTACTTGAACCTAAACCTCTAAATCAAAGGAGAGCTTAAAGAAAGCGTTTCAATGAAACTCAGTGGGGATTTTATTGGAAAGCAGTGGGATACATGAAATTAAGAAATAAATCTCACCTCCATTCCAAGCAGCTTCAGGGCTTTTGGCTACAACACACACAAAAACAAAGACATACAGGACAAAAATAACAAGACACGTTAGATTTGATTTATGCATTTTCCAAATCGTTTCACCATCCTTCTCGTACACATGTAAAAACATGGCATGTTTAATGAGTAGATAGGATTCTTCATGCTATGCAATGATAAATTTAGAGCATCTCTCTGGTGGCACCGCAGATGTCTGATCTATTTCAAGCCTATATGGCGGCATATGTAGAACGATGTATGCGCGTATGTGCATGTGAGATAAAATGTACTCACAATATTGAAGTGCACGAATAGATTCATGAATACACACTCTCAGATGCACATCATGTACTAGCAATCTACTATTACAGATAAAATGTTCCTGTGACATTGGTGTGATGCAGCAGCAATGTTTAATGTCCTCACACGCTCTGAAATTCGTTCTGTGACAGAGGGTCGAGATTTGTGACTTACAATAGATGCCTGAGCCTTCAGAGGTGTTTAAAATGTCTGAGAAAATGAGTTATCATCCAGGTGTCAGTGGCTTGAGAATTTGTCTTGACTCCTGTTTACTCTGCATTGCTGAAGTGCCGCTGTATAGAAATTTGCTCCGCACGGAATATCTACTTTGTGTTACATGCCATCTCTATGTGGCAACTCTGATGGGAAATATTTTATTCCTAGGGGTCATGCTGATAAAAAAAAGAAGCAAAATACATTACAAACGTCCTTTGGAAAAATGTTTTAATTTATGGGAAACTGAGGGAATAATCTGCAAGTATATAAAAGCAAGTATAACATTCTTATTGCTTTTAAAAATATTTCTATGGGTCATCACCCAACTACAAAAATGTTTTAATGGCATATTAAAATAATACTAATAAAAAAATACAAGATTTTCACAATATTCAGAATATTTTGAAAACCCATTAATAGGCCTTTTTACGAGAGTAAAATCATAACATTTTCGGGTTTTTTTTTTTTTTAATTTTTTTTTACTTAAATTATTTTAGCTTTATTCATGGAAAACTATGCATTTAATCTCCTAATTTTATGACTACTTCATTCTCTTAACATTCCAAAATCATTCTTAAAATGTTATGACTATATTCTAGTAACATGACTATTTTAGTCATTCTATGCTGATTTGGCGCTCAAGAAACATTTCTTATTATCAACACAATTGAAAACAGCTGTGCTGCTTAATTTTTTTCCTGCTTTACATTTTTTAGGAACAGAAAGTTTTTAAGAAAATAGAAAGAACAAACAGCATTTTTATGAAAGAATATTTTTGGTATGTAAGTATTTACTGTTACTTTTAATCTATCCTTGCTAAATAAGTTTTTTTTTTTCAAAGCAAAGCAAAGCAAACCCCCCCCCCCCAAAAAAACCT
>JAFVLL020010139.1:0-13218 GCA_021397915.2 Tor tambroides
ATCCATCCATCCATCCATCCGTATGTCTGTCTATCTATCCATCTGTATGTCTATCCATCCATCCATCCATCCATCCATCAATCCGTATGTCTGTCTATCTATCCATCTGTATGTCTATCCATCCATCCATCCATCCATCCATCCATCCATCCATCCATATGTCTGTCTGTCTGTCTATCCATCCATCCGTCCGTCCGTCCGTCCGTCCGTCTGTCCGTCTATCTATCTGTCCGTCCAATTAAAAAAAAAAAATCAGATTTGAAAGAAAACCTGTTTTTATCTGTAGGTGTCGATGCTAAATTCTTTGCATCTATGGCAAAAAAAATATTTTAAATAAACAAATAAATGTTAAAAGAAAATAAATGTTAATAACTAAAATAAACGTAAAAACAAAACAAAAAAGCCATGTTAAAAATCTGTTAAAACATAGCAAAAATATTTTAATACATAAACAGCAAATAAACAATAAATAAATAAATATAAAAGCTTATTAATGTTTTTGGAATAAGTCTGTTATGCTCATCAAGGCAGCATTTGTTTGATCAAAAATACAGTAAAAAGTAATATTACAATTCAAAATACCTGTTATTATTTGAATATATTTTAAAAAGCTGATTCAAAGCTGAATTTTCAGCATGATTACTCAAATCATTCTAATATGCTGATTTGCTGCTCAAGAAACATTTCTGATTATTATCAATGTTGAAAATGTTGTGCCGCTTAATATTTTTGAGCAAACTGTGATAAATTTTTATTCAGCATTCATTTGATGAACAGAAAGTCCAAAAGAACAACATTTATTTTAAACAGAAATCTTCTGTAACGTTACTGTCCCTTTTGATCAGTTTAACGCGTCTTTGCTGAGTAAACGTATTCATTTCTATTTAAAAAGATCTTTAGCCAAGTTAGCTAACATAAACCGGTTTGTACTAGCTAGAAACCATGTAAAAATGAGTATTCAAAGCTGGTAGCTGAATTTTCCAACAGAGGTGTCTAACAAAGCAAACATTTTCCACAGCTGCCCTTTTTGATCTTTTTTATATTTCATCTTTTGTAGACTTTACAACGGCTCACCGCGGTCAAATTCTACAGCTCAGCATTGACACGTTTCTCCAGCCTGCTGAAGACTCGCCTCGCCGAACGCAATGCCATATTGTTGAGAGCAGATGGGCTTTCAGTGCAGAGACTGCAGGCCTGTTGTGATGACACAACGTGCTAGTTAAAGCATACAAGTGCTCAGCCGACACGAGCCAAGTCAAGCTGCTAAAAATACAGCCCTGTAATGTTGAGATCAGCATGGCGCTAAAACGGTGAAAGGTTAGCGGCAAGGTGTGGAGTTTAAATGGACGAACTGTGAACTATGTGGGGTTTTTAATGGCTAATGTGATGATATAAAAAAGTCCTAGTGTGAAACGCAGGTATAGAGACAATGTGTAAAAATTATATAATAAATGTTAAAAAAGGAAAGGAAACCTCTTTATGCTTTTTTCAAAGTATCTGCAAAATGAAAAAAAATTATGAATGAAAGAATGCATGCATGAATGAAGTAATAATTCATGGTAAAAATCTATTAATATATGGCAAAATATATAATAAATAAATAAACACCAAAAATAAACAAATGTTAAAAGAAATCTGTATAAATAAATTGATTAAATGATAGTAAATAAATATATAAATAAATGTTAGGTAAAAAAAAAAGTCAATATATGGGAAATCATTTTAAATAAATTAACATCAAACAAACAAGTGTAAAAAATAAACAGTATAATAAAATGTTAAAGAAAATGGTATGAATTAGGTTAATTATGGAAAGATGTTTAATGCAGAAATAAATAAATATATAATAAAACTTTAACAAACAGATACTAATAACATTATATATTTAAAATAACAACATTTTATAAAATAAATAAATAAACAATTTTTTTATTTATGGTAAAATGTTGGCATATGCGGCTGCCAAAACTTTACAATAAAAAAGGAAGTGACTGTATATTTTACATATTCTATTTTACATTTTTACAAGTTAGTGTATGCCATTACATTATATAACCTTAATATACAAAATATATATATAAAAAATATTAGTATCTATTGTTACTGTAAGTTTATTTTAAACTCACAAAATTACCTTTTTTTTTTATTAAAGAAAGACAAAGTAAGTACACTGTAAAAAATGTCCCTCCCTTCACCTTGCAGACTAGCTGACTTGTCACAAAAGGAAATTGTAAGACCTTAGTCCTAAGGCAGACATTACGGCTGTGTAATCTATTCTCATGCGGGCCAAGTTTAGATCTACACAGCATCAAATCTGTGAAATATCCACTCAAAGGGCATCAAGGAGTTCATGACAAGACTCAGTGCCCTCGGGTGCATAGTATGCAATGACAGCAGCTCCAGCACCTAATATAGCACCAACACAATTACAAATATATCCGCTTCAGGCGAGCACAATGTCAGTACATGGGGGTTAGCTTTAATTTAACCCTGTACGCACTGGAAGGACAAATACACAAACCACCAGCATCTGTCGCAGGGTCTACGGACATCCAATGAGCCTGTCGCCTAGCAACAGAGGCTTTGGAAAAAACACAGCTGTTGCTAGAGCTCATCCCACCGGAATGCTACCGGACTGCTGTAGACTGCGGCTTATTGGTCAAAAACACACGTGTGCTTTTGTGAGGAAACATGGTTTAGTATCATCTGCTGACCTTACAGGTGTTTAAATAACGGTCGGTTTAGGCTCTCTCGATGTTTATGATTGCATAAACACAGATGGAGATCCTTGAAAAGCTGCAGGTGATCGTTTAGACATCTGACAGTAGGCAATAAATACACAAATGCATTCATTCTCTAACTAGCAACTTTCATGCAAATGTAAATGTTTCTAGTTTCGTTCCTGCGGCCCATAGGTGTGTTTTCCTCAGTGGATCAGGGTTAAAGCCCCTGATCATGTTGTGCTGGCGGATGCAGGAGGTAAATTGAATTAATGTGAGTGTGATTAAGGAAGTGAGCCTTGAGCCCGTCTGAACCCGCAGGATTTACCGGCAGCGAGGGAGAGCGTACACAACCTTTACAGCGGGCCAAGGGATTTCCAAGTGAACAAAGCTGCTGTGAGATTAAATGTATTGCATTACACAGCAGCTAAATTGAAATGCTAACTTGAAATGCTTTTATAGCCCTTACAAAAAAGTATCATACTAAAAATGGCACTGTCATGGTCTTTTGATGTAGGCCTATATCGGTACACTTACAATTTTAATATTATATAAAATTACACATATAAATTAAATCTTGCATAAAATTTAAATTAAAACTAAAAAATAAAATGAATGAATGAATGAACGAACAAACTAACTGCAAAGCATAACTAAATGTTGTTAATCAGTCTACATAAGTGAAAAGTGAAGTGAAAGTCGTGACGTATTGTCAAGTATGGTGACCCATACTCGAAATTGGTGCTCTGTGTTTAACTCATCCAAGTGCACACACACAACAGTGATTAGTGAACAAATGCACGCACACACACCCAGAGCAGTGGGCAGCCATTGCTCCAGCGCCCGGGGAGCAATTAGGGGTTCGGTGCCTTGCTCAAGGGCACCTCAGTCATGGTATTGAGGGTGGAGAGAGCGCTGTACATTCACTCCCCCCACCTACAATTCCTGCCGGCCCGAGACTCGAACTCGCAACCTTTCGATTACGAGTCCGACTCTCTAACCATTAGGCCACGACTTCCCCAGGCCTCACAAAAAAAGTTCAGTACAATGATGGAATAAAATGGCAATACCATGATATTTCTATACACTGTATGATCATAATATTAATATTGCATAAAATTACATCCGTAAAATAAATGTAGCATAAAATATGTATATTGTAAATAAAAATGAAATATTAATTAATTAATATGAATATATTATGAGTAAAAAAATGAAATATTACATAATGAAATATTATTATTATATTTAGAAATATAATAAGAAATATTTTTTTTTAAAAATTAGGCATAAAACAGCATATATACACACAGTATATATATATATATATATATATATATATATATAGCAAAATTATAAATTATAATAGAAAATATATTAAAAATATAAATTAAATTCAGCATAAAACAACATTTATATACATATATAAATTATTTAAAATACATACTTGTAATATATATTATATAATTAAAAAAAAAATCATATACAAAGCAAAGCATACCTGCAAATGTTAATCTATCAATCTGTGTGTCTAAACTATCTATGGGGCAAATCACTGAGAGACATAAATAGCAAGAAGTGCCAAGGTTCTGGTCTCACTTGATGACAGAAATAGCTCCACAATGGATCATGCCTCCAGGGGGCGGAGTCTAACTGGGCTTTTTCTGTCAATCAGAGATGTGATTCTACACTTCCAAAATTAGCAATTGATGAAGATATTATGTCTCTTCAATAGTTAACATCCTCTACATACATTAAAGTCAACAGAAGCGATAAATCTAAATGAATCAAAACTGATCAAAATATTACAGTAATATTTTGTATTAGAAATCGATTCCAGAAATTCCCATGCACTGTTTTTAGCTTGTTACTTCAAAGCTTTTAATAGCATGACAAAATGGCAGTGTCTTGTGTGACACATTTTTGAATCCGAGAACCAGGATCATATCCGGGTGGTAATTCCTCAGAAGAATCATGGGTATCAGAGTTAGAACGGCGTAAGAACATCACATGGAACCAAGAGGGTAAAAGGGATTGAAAGCATGACTCATTTCTGTAAAGCCATGTCGCATTGGCCTTTTTATGGAATAAGCACTTGGCTGCCCGTCCCACAATTCCTTGCTGAGGGAAGTCCCTAAAGAGCAGGAGCACCGCATGCCTGCTGTACTACATTGCTGAAAGGTGGGGAGAGCCCTTACTCGAGGCGAGTACCCATATCAGATGTGTAGTCAATAAAGACGACTTCCTCCGTTACTCGTGGTTCGCTCGTAAAAATAAAGATTCTTTATTGGCATTGATGGTTCCATGAAAAACCTTTAACATCCATGGAAACTTCTCATTCCACAAAAGGTTCTTTATAGGGGAAAACAATTCTTTTAAAATGTTCTTTGCTTGAGAGAAGTTGCTCCAATCAAGATTTGGATCAATTATTTCAGCTATCAAACACCATGCTTGTGAAATGACTTGAAGGAGCATCCTAATATGCAAGATAAGGAAACTCGTTACCTAGAAGACATTTTGATGTGGCTAAACAGGAGGAAGGTGAGGAAGGCGAACAGATGCGAGGTCATAAGGTCATAAACCTTTGGCCTACTACAAAGCAACTGGATCCAGATTATGTTTTAACAAATGAAGCCATGCCCCACTCTTAAGAAGAACCTACGCCAAAATCGTGATGCTTGTTACAAAGAGAAAGGCAGTATAAAACCATGGGATATGACAAAATGGGTTTTCTTTTTCCAGTTGTTTAGTGAAAAGTGACCTGCAACAATCTTAAAAATAAAGGTTCAAAAGGGTAGTTTGGGGGGGGGGGTTCACAGTGATGCCCCAGAAGAACCATTTTTGGTTCCCTAAAGAAGCTCTTAGTTTATTTTTCTTCAAAGAACGATGCAGAACATTTTAAAAACCTAAAGAACTTTTCCTATAATTAAGAACCCTTTGGAATGGAAAGGTTCCATAGATGTTAAAGCTTCTTCATGTAGCCATAGATGCCAATAATGAACGTGAAGTGAAGACTGTCTCAAGGAAAATTCTTAAAGTTTTATCTGCACATAATCAGATTGAAAACTCCTTTTCACCAATAAATCAACTAAAGCTCAGAAGCATAAGCACTCATTTTAACTGTCATTCAACAATTGCACTAAAATCATCACATTTTTGTCCATTTGAAGCAACTAGCGCTTCAGTTCTCTAGCTGGACACACACTAATGCAGCAAGACTGGCATAGATCACCGCGGCTCCTCCTGCTGAGATAATGCTTGTCCTTATATGGCCAGTGGCTGGGAATAAATAAATTGTGATTGTGTCAGGGTGACAGCAGCTGCACGCTGGATCCAAAGACAAGCGCGGATGGGAGGGGAGAGAGGAAGAGGAGGATGGGGGAATCTATAGTAGACAGTGTCCGGTTACAGAACAACTTCCAATCTTAGACACCTGACGGCAGCCTGGGCCCACGAAGGCCCACGCCGGGCCCGAGAGGAACCCAAGGACGCAACAAGGGTAACGGCGGCTGCCAGAGCCCTTGGAAATCACATCCAAAGCCGGAGTAGCTGGACTTTTATAGCTGACACACTTAAAAATAAAGGTTCTAAAATGGAGCCATTTTGGATTCCCCAAAGAACTTTTCAGTGAAAAGAAGTTCTGAAAAGAACTTTTTAAAGAAAATTTAAATCATCTGAAGAACATTTTTCTCCTATAAAGAACCTTTTTATGGAATGGAAAGGTTCAATGGGTGTTAAAGGTTCTTCATGGAATCGTTGATGCCAATTAAGAATGTTTAATTTCAAGAGCAAGGGTTAAAAATGCAAGACCTTGTTGAATGAAATAGAATGGTTGGATTTAGTTGTCTCACATTGGCAAATCAATAAAACCAAAGTTGTGAATACAAGCACCTCAAACGTTGTATAAATACCAGCTGAACCCTCTATCAAACCTCTGAAATTAGGATATGGGACGTTTCGGGACTCAAGAAGAGCTGGAAACAGGAGCAGAGCGACTGGTTAACAGTCATCCCAAGGCTCTAGCTCTTTCCATAAGCTGATGCCATGCCTCACAACAGCTGACACACAATGCATGGGCTGAAATGTCTACCGAATGAAAATAAACCCCCTGTCGTTTGTCCCACAATCATCTCAGAGATTATACAAGCTTAAACAGGAACATATATTGTAAAATTTAAATGATAAAGGATTTGTTTAGCATTTAGACAACTTTTTGTTAAACTGCACATGCCAAGTCCTAAGACAACTCATTCTTGTCCAGAGTTATTATTGAACACTGCGGGTTTAAATAGCTGAGCAGATGGTGACATGGCCCATCTCCTGCTAGTGACCGTCACAGTTTTAAGGCATGCTGCCATGCCTAATTCATTCAAACGTCCGATGGTTTCATGTCAAAATGACTAACATATTGCACAACAAGAACAACCTTAACATGCTTTCAACTATCAGTTTCAAACACTCTTTGAATCCAAGCGTTTTCCCGCTAAAACCTTTCAAACCACTAGACGGGAAATGGTACTCTCTTGATGACTTCACAAAGTAAACCTCATCTCAGATCCGTATTACTGAACTGAGGAAACTGTAAAATGCTCTTACCTGCTGTAGCCAGTGCCAGCAAGGGCACAAAGACGCAGAGCGAGACTAAGACCTTCATGTTGGCTGCCAGGAGACCTCTGGTTGCCTCTCTGGCTATATATACAGGGCTGATAAGGTCAGAGGGCGCCAGCAAGAGGGTGGTCTTACAGACAGGACTACATGGAGGGGGCTGGTGCCGTAGGTGTCAGAAAAGGGCGCACCCGAGCAGCTGACTGTCTCTTTTAGCAGAGCCATCATGGCAGTGACGTCAAATCAAGGGTGTGCGGCCATCTCCAGCACAAGAGCGCTTAGGTACTTCAGCTGGTGTTGATTTTGGCAACTGAGAAGGAATGTTGTACAAGAGGTATGACAAGACAACACTATTTGTGACATGGCATTCCACTTTTTTAAAAAGACACTTGATGAATTTGATCAACAACAAAAACAAAAAAACAAAAACAACAATTAACAAAGAATTTACTTGATGGTATGGTTTCAAATAGTTTGTTGGTCATTATAAACTATTGTCCTATTTAATGAACTTTAACCCGATCACAGGCTCAAGTAGGTGCTGTTAATCACCAGCAGTCATGCTGGGTAGGATTACAGGAGTTGACAGTTGGGAATAAGGTGTAAAAGTCAGCATCATCATTTCCTCAGAGAGTGGAGATTAACTCTTTATCATCGCACAGCAGACGCCGACTCCAGCACTTCACAGGCAAATGAACTCCCTTCATTAATCTGTGAATACACTATAAAGTGTTCATGGAAAAATTCACTTGTAAAAGACAAACGTGAAACAAACAGCAGGAGGTTGTTTCTTGGTTTTCTGTTGTTCTGGGATTTCGAAAAAATTTATGCAAATCTGTTATAAATGAAGCAATTTAATAACAATAATAATCATTTACAATTAATGAACTTCATGACTCCTACGTCCTGTGATTCCCCAGACATGCTCATTGTGAACTTAGGCTAGAAACATAACGCAAGTACACAAAAGCAGTAGCATAGTGAGTGCTTGGCCAGTGTGTATACTTGCATTCGGTTAGTAGTTTTACGCAATGTAAGTTGTATGGAAACCTGTTTCCAACACAGAACTAAAAACAATAAAAAGGTAATGAGAACTTTTTATTCATTCCAATTCTGGGAGAAAAGTCAGAATTATGAGATATGAACAACTGTGACAAACTTAGAATTGTGAGGAAAAAAGTCAGTTGTGCAGTTACATTTTTTTTTTAACCCATGACGGAAACTAGTTTCTATATAACTTTGCGTGTTTTAAAAAAATTTAGAAAAACTAAATTTCAAGGAACACATCCAAATCTTGGTGACTTGTTAGCCACCTGAACTTACAACTTTTTATAAGCTTTTAATTTGGTGCCAGGTGATGATACACATGCTAATTTTGAATTTACTTAGATATTGTTTGAAAATTTAGGTAAAGCTTTTTTGTAGTATTAAACCATTTACTTCTCCTTGACACTCGCTTTCCTGATGAAAAACAGCTTTTTAGCTTACTTATCGCTTGAATGTCAGATTTAAGGAAATCGTAAAATGTTCTTTGAGTACTCAGGGTTTTACTCACGCACAACACACTCCAATAGTACCCAAAAGAAATCTGGTACCCAAGTGCAATTCAAATGCCTCAAATTCAAAAAGTTGAACTGATATGTTATTTGATGTGTAACCTAGCAAGCTTTTTATAATGTTAATTGTTAATGTGAGTGTAATGCAGGCAAAGCATACTGTACAATCCATATTGAAGACAGAAATATTTACACGATACACTGAGAAGTTGTAAAAAACAAAGTACAAACTTTATTATTCTGTTTTTACAAAGGCACAAGCCTCTTTTCCCCAGTTAAAAAAAAAAAAATACAATAGCTTCTCAACCAAATGGACTGACTGTCCCACATAAAGAAAAACAACAAAAATAGAAACAAAAAAATATTAAAAGAGATGACAGACAATAAAAGAGGGAGAGGATGAGAGACAGGACAAGTCTGGAGACTGCGGAGACGGCCAGAGGACGTGTGGTGTGCCAGGACAAACGTTGAGGGTTAAACACAGCCGTGTGGTTCAAAAAAATCACAGCGAGAAGAGCTTCGGTCGAGGACAACATCTCTTTGAAAACGAGAGTCGTTCCTCGTTATACTACAGTAAGTGCTTCAGGTTCATAAAATCGCCCCCGTTCCCCTCGACACACCCAACCTCTGATATGTCCTCAAGATTTCTTACAGTGATTTCTGTGAGTAGAAAATACACAAAAAAATAGACACCCTGTGGCTTCGGTAGAGGAAATGTTCAAACGCGGGAGAGGGAAAGAGACTTTTCGCGAAGACAAAAACCGTTATTACAGACTTACACACGAGAAGACAGCATGAGCAAGACGCTAGTCTCTACGAACCATTATCCAAAATAAAAATGCACGAGTACAAATGAACAAAAAAAAAAAAAAAAAAAAAAAAAAAAAAAAAAAAAAAAAAAAAAAAAAAAAAAAAAAAAAATTCTGCCAAAATTAGACCAGACCATTCTTCTGGAAGCCCTGATTCCCTGCAGTCTTCACCGCAATACGAATGACAAGGTCCAGCGTGCTGACAGCACCTGATAAATCCAGAAGGAAAAAAAAACAAAACAATCTGTCCAGCAGCAAAAAGATTCCCTGTAATATTTCGTAAGGGAAGGGGGACATGCACACTTTGAATTTTCAATCAAAAAAAAAACAAGACACCTCTCACTTTTGTCTATAGCCAAATCTTGTCGACTTTAGTATCGACAACTCAACGCAAAACACAACGGTAGACCGTTCTGGAATGTTTGAAAACGTGAACTGTGAGAAGAGACGAACGTGGGGTGCCGCATCTTATCCGCGTCCTCCAGCCTCGCTCTCTAGCGCCACCTTCAGGGCTAGTTTAAGGCAGGCCTCTGTGCCTCACCATGCACACCGAAGCTGTTTTAAGGCAAGCCACTGGCCATTGTTCAGCCCTGGATATGCTGGTCTCTCGATCCCACCAGGGGTAAGAAGAGCTCACAGCATCGCATGGCTTATCCCAGGAGTGTCCAAGCCTGGTCCAAATACCAACGTCCTGCAGAGTTTAGCTCCAACGTGTCCCATTCCATACCTGTAGTAATCCTGTATAATTGGAGTTGAAGCCGAACTCTAGTGGACAGTGGTCCTCTGGAAGCCGGATTGGACATCCTTGGCTTATCCGGAGAGCTCACGCAGTAGCAGCACCACCTTGCACGTAATTATCTGCGGCATGTACGAACATCCTTGTCGTATGCCGAGAGATACAGGGAAACTGAAACATTCAAGCGAGCAGAGTGAACCAGCAAGTGCATAGAGCTAGAGCGCATGATTACGGGCTAGTCACTCTTCGGTGTCACCGTAAACATCATTACGGAGCGTTGGACATGAAAAATGGACAGGACAATACTTCCGGGAGAAGACCAAAGGGGTCACGAAGTTGCTCTCAAAGGGGGACGAGAACCAAAAGAGCTGCATAGGCTGAAATCGGGCCACAACAACCCTGGTAGTGCTATTTTCACACTTTCTCAAAAAAAACAAAAAAAAAACAAACAAGACCTTTACGTTTACATTAGCAAGTGTGCTTAAAGCGTCACACAAATTTCCTCGCAGGTACGAGTACCTGACAGTTAGCTTATTCCATTTGACACACAAACGACAAAAATTCGGCCAGAATTTCAAAATCAGATCTGTGAGGACAGGACCGAGGGACATTTGACGTGACGGAGGAAGTGCTTCACCCTACACCAACAAGCATACTGGGAACCCAGCCCAGTAAAGGTGAGCGACATTAAGTGCACAAAGTCCCCCCTCTTTGCGTAATAACTTTGCGTTATTTACAAAGTGCTTGAAGCCCCTCGAAGCAGTGGCGTCTTTGTCCCTCCATTGACAACATGACAATCCCGCCAGCAAATGGAAATCTAGGAGCGCGTCTGCGGCAAAAAAAACAACACAAAAGAAAGGTAACATTTCCTCTAAAGTTTCGGAAGCCATGGTGTGGAACAGGTTTCTGAAGTCTCATTGGCTCACAGTGATGCTTCAAGCCTCCCCAGAACGGAAAGAGTAATATGACGCAACCAGAGGGTGGCGGGGCAAAGGGTTCATTTTGAGAGATGAGACGCGGTAATGAGATTCCTCCAATCAGAACATTCTACTGCCCTCTTATGGGCAGGATGTAGAACAGGAAGTGATGAAGCAGAGGCCTGGAAGACCTGTGGCAGATTCAGACAGAGATTTTGTGATTCCCTCACAAAGTCGCTTACCTAGGAGCGTGCGTTGTGGAAACAGAGGACAATTCGACGGAGTATGAGTAAGAGCTGGATAATATGAATGTATCAACAAGTTACCAGAGTGCTATGGGGTTATAGTGTACTGTGTGAGTATACATAAGCGTGCTCGTTCTGTTTGTGGCACATTTCCTGTAACATTTCCTTTTTTTCTTGTTTTTGTTTTGTTTCCCCCCACCCCCCAAGAAACCTTCAAGTCATTGAGTCTGTGAGTCCCGTATGCGAGTGTGAAGACGACAGCGACAGGAAGAGAGGAGAGAGAAAGAAAGAGTATTTCTGCGGGAGGCCCTTCGCCACAGACCCCCTCACCCCCTTTCCGCGCCCCTAGTTACATGTGGTGGGGCGATATGGGGGTGGGGGTGACCGGGGCAGTTAACAGTCCTCAGATCCTTCGTTGTCAGAGGCGGTGTCGGAGTCACCGGTGTCTGTGAGGACACGGCCCGGGGTCACGATGACCGCCCGACGCTTTTCCTCCTCAGGCACGACCATCCTGTCCTGCGTGCCTTCAATGTGCTGGATAGCCTGCGGGAAAACAGGAAGAAACTGTCAGTTGACTTAAGCATCCAAATTATTCACTTTATTATCCAAAACAACTGGTTTTACATTTGGTCTGTGGTTAACATAAACTCAAGCTACTTTCGCATTTTAATCTACGACTTCAGGTGCAGTTCCCTAGTGTCCACACCAAAACTTGTGAAGTGTGAAGATGTACTTAAAGGGATAGTTCACACCCAAAAATGAAGAATACCACATGATTTACTCACCATTAAGCCATCCAAAGTGTATAGGACTTTTCTGCTTTCAGACGAATAGAATCAGATTAAAATATGTTAAAATATGTAAATGGCTGATGAGATTCAATAGTCCAATAAAGTGCGTCCATTCATCATAAAAAGTGTTCCACATGGCTCAGGGGGCGTTAATAAAGGCCCTCTGAACTGAATCAATGTAAGGAAAATATCCATATGTCAAACTGTATAAACCGAAATCTCTAGCTTCGGCTAACTGTCGTACACTTGTTCACAAGAGAGTGGTGTTTCGGCAGATGATGTAAGCGAAGCGTAAACTATGGTGAGAATATGCTAGTCTCCCGAGAACCGAGTTATTACAGCAAAGTAAAACCAGTCTCCTTTTCACATATACTGAAATCTTCTGACATTTCTCTTTACAAATCCTCATTTTGTACTTCTAATTCACAAGCGGCGTTTGTTTTGCTTTCTCTTCTGCACTTCCACGTTCGTCACTTCTTTTCAGAGCTTACGCTATGCCATCCGCTGAACGCCACTCTCTCGTGAAAACGTGTACGACAATTTGCGGAAGCTAGAGATTACGGTTTATAAAGTTTGACATATGGATATTTTTCTTACAAAACATCGATTCACTTCAGGAGGCCTTTATTAGGAGCTAGGACATTTTTTATTACAATTCTGTATTCATCTGAAAGAAGAAAATCACATACACCTAGGATGGCTTGAGGGTGAGTAAATCATGGAGTAATTTTTATTTTTGGGTGAACCACCCCTTTAACACATACATACACATATACATATACATACACACACACATATATATATATATATATATATATATATATATATATATATATATA